>JAEVFF010000280.1:222409-233136 GCA_018901945.1 Pugionium dolabratum
ACTGTTTGGTGTGGTTGCCAAGACTGTGTGCAGCATGGGCATGACTTTTTCACCTTGATTCTTCTCCCAAGGTAGCTATTTAACCATTTCAACCATGTGGTTAATAATAACCATCCTTTTTCATTTCCCTTGTTATTCAAACTGAATTTTCGTGCTCACACTTGCCTTGTAGGTCAAGATAGGTCTTATTTGATTTTCCTATGTCAATAATGAGCACCAATGATTATTTTAGAACGATCATTTTAACTAGCCGATAAACTTGACATGTCTGCACTAAATTTTTCGTAACTTTTGATTTAGAGTTCACAATGAAACGAATCCAACGTCCACATTAAGGTAGCACAATATTCTATATATTAACAAAATTTAATACAAAAATAGCTATGAAAAAGTCTCCAAGTAATCCAATAAATCCCAAAATGCGTGATACCATGCATTATACTACATTTATGCGTTACTGAATAAGCACCAATGATCAATTTAGAATGATTAATTTAACTAGCCGATAAACTTGATATGTCCGCACTAAATTGTCCATAACTTTTATTTAAAGTTCAGAATGACACGAATCCAACACCCACCTTAAGCTAGCTCAATAATCTATATTGTGAATAAATTTATGACCTAAATAGCTACGACAAATGCTCCAAGTTATCCAATCTATCCCAAATTGAGTGATGCAATGCATTATGGTTTATTTGTAAACCTTTGCTCAATGAGCACCAATGATTAGTTAGAATGATCATTTTAACTAGCTGATCAACTTGACATGTCCATACTAAATCATCTTTAACATTTGATTTAGCGGTCAAATTGACATGAATTCAACGTCCACATTAAGCTAGCTCAATTTTCTATATTGTGACAACATTTGAGACTGAAAGAGCTATGACAAACCCTCCAAGTAATTCAATGTATCCCAAACTGTGTGATGCCATGCATTATTCCTCATTTATAAGCCTTTACTAAAATAGCACTAGTGATCAGTTTAGAATGATCATTTTAACTGATCGATCAACTTTACATGTCCGCACAAAATCGTCTGTAACTTTTGATTTAGAGTTCAGAATGACATGAATCCAACGCCCACATTACACTACCCCTCAAATTTGTATACTGTGATAAAATTTAAGACCAAAATAGCTACAAAAAAGCCTCCAAGTAATCCAGTTTATCCCAAACTATGTGATACAATTAATTATGCTTCTTTTGTAAAGCTTTGTTCAATGAGTCCCAATGATTAGTTTAGAATTATCAATTTAACTAACCGATTAACTTGACATGTCCGCAGTAAATCGTTTATAACATTTGCTTTAGACTTCAGAATGACATGAATCCAATGCCCACGTTAAGCTTGCTCAATTTTCTATATTGTGACAAAATTTAAGACCGAAATAGCTACAACAAAGCCTCCGAGTAATCTAATGTATCCAGAACTGCGTGATACCATGCATTATGCTTCATTTATAAGCCTTTACTGCAGAAGCACCAGTGATCAGTTTAGAATGATTATTTTAACTGGCTGATAAGATTGACATGTATGCACTAAATCTTCCATAACTTAAGATTTAGAGCTCAGAATGACACGAATCCAATGCCCATATTAAGCTAACTTAATTTTCTATATTGTGACAACATTTGAGGCTGAAAGAGATACCCCAAAGCCTTCAAGTAATCCAATATATCTTAAATTGCGTGATGCCATGTATTATGCTTCATTTATAAACCTTTACTCAAGGAGAAATAATGATCATCTTAGAATGATTAGTTTAGAATGATCACTTTAACTAGCATATAAACTTGACATGTACGTACTAAATCGTCCGTAACTTTTGATTTAGAGTTCAGAATGACACTGATCTAGAGTCCACGTTAGGCTAGCTCAATATTCTATTTTTTGACAAAAAAGTAAGACCGAAATAGCTATGACAAAACCTCCAAGTAATCCAATCTATCTCAAATTGTGTGATGCCACGCATTTTGCTTCATTAATATGCCTTTACTCAATGAGCACCAATGATCAGTTTAGAATGATCATTTTAGCTAGTTGATCAACTTTACATGTCCGCTTTAAGTCGTCCTCAACATTTGATTTAAAACTCAAAATGACATGAATCCAATGCCCATGTTAATGTTGCTCAATTTTCAATATTGTGACAAAATTTGAGATTTGAAAGAGTTATAACAAAGCCTCCAAGTAATCCAATGTTTCCCAAACTGCGTGATGCCATGCATTATGCTTCATTTGTAAACTTTTGCTAAATGAGCACCAATGATCAGTTTAGAATGATCAGTTTAGAATGATCAATTTAACCAGACGATACTTGACATGTCCACACTAAATCGTTCGTTACTTTTGATTTGGAGTTCAGAATGACACGAATCCGACGCATATGTTAAGCTAGCTGAATATTCTATATTGTTACAAAATTTAAGACCCAAATAGCTATGGCAAAGCCTCCAAGTATTCCAATTTATCCCAAACTGTGTGATACCATGTATTATGCTTTATTTGTAAACCCTTGCTCAATGAGCACCAATGATCAGTTTAGAATGATCAATTTAACTAGCCCATAAACTTGACATGTCTACACTAAATTGTCCGTACTTTTTGATTTAGAGTTCAAAATGACATAAATCAAACGCCCGTGATAAGCTAGCTCAATTTTCTGTAATATGACAAACCGTAAGACCGAATAGCTACAACAAAGCATACATGTAATTCAATGTATCCCAAATTGCGTGATGCCATGCATTATGCTTCATTACTACGCCTTTACTCAATAAGGACCAATGATCAGTTTAAAATGATCATTTTACCTAGTAGAACAACTTGACATGTCCGCACTAAATTGTCATTAACATTTGATTTAGAGCTCAAAATGACATGAATCCAACACCCACGTTAATCTAGCTCAATTTTCAATATTATGACTACATTTGAGAATGAAAGAGTTACGACAAAACCTCCAAGTAATCCAATGTATCCTAAGCTGCGTGATGCCATGCATTATGCTTCATTTATAAGCCTTTACTCAAGGAGCATCAATGATCAGTTTAGAATGATCAATTTAACTAGCCGATAAACTTGACATCTCCGTACTAAATCGTACGTAACATTTAGTTTAGAGTTTATAATGACACGAATCCAACGCCCACATTAAGGTAGCTCAAGTTTCTATATTGTGATAAAATTTAATACCGAATTAGTTACAAAAAGGCTATAAGTAATCCAATCTAGCCCAAATTGCGTGATGCCATGCATTATGCTTCATTTGTAATCCTTTACTCAAAGAGCAATAATGATCATATTAGAATGATTAGTTTAGAATGATCACAGTAACTAGCGGATAAACTTGACATTTACGTACTAAATCATCCGTAACTTTTGATTTCAAGTTCAGAATGACACCGATCTAACGTCCCCGTTAGGCTAGCTCAATATTCTATTTTTTGACAAAAAGTAAGACCGAAATAGCTATGACAAAACCTCCAAGTAATCCAATCTATCTGAAATTGTGTGATGTCATGCATTATGCTTCATTAATACGCCTTTACTCAATGAGTACCTCTGATCAGTTTAGAATGATCATTTTAGCTAGTTGATCAACTTGACATGTGCGCTTTAAGTCGCCCTTAACATTTGGTTTAAAGCTCAAAATGACATGAATCCAACACTACAAGAAAACTGCCAAAATGCGAGTGCAATTTGCGACTACATACGTGGTCGCAAAATTTGTGACCACATTTGCCACGATTTTGCGACCACTTTGCGACTACGGAGAAGTAGTCGCAAAGTGGTCGGAAAAGTGTGACCAATATCTGTAGTCACATATTGGTCGCAATACGCAACCAATTAGAGACTGAAATGCGACTCTGCTGCGACTGATCTATGTAGTCGCTAATCAGTCGCAAAATAGCAACTGATTAGGGACTACATGTGGAAAATCACTTGGTAGTCGCATATTGGTCGCTAAAAATGCGACCAATTTGCGACTACATGCTGTAGTGACTCTTTAGTCACAAAGTGGTGGCAAAGTGCCACAATAAAAAACATGTGCATGTTAGGTATAACGACATTTAAGCGACTACACTGTTGTAGTCGCAAAGTAGTAGCAAAGCAGTGGCAAAGTAGTGGCAAAGTAGTGGCAAAATGTTGTATATATATTCACCATCCCATTCATTCATTTGTAGAATCGAAGGGAAAAAAATCTTAAAAGATGTGGGGAAATTATAATAATTTGAGAGATTGGATGTACAGAAGGATTGATAATGAAACAAGAAATATATCGGCGGAATTTGCACAAGACATGGAGAAGTTCATGAATTTTGCAAGTAGCCAACCAAAAGCTCAACGTAGCGGAGGTAAGTTTTTTTGTCCTTGTATTAATTGCAAAAATGAGAAATTTATTCTGGGACAGAAAATATGGAGTCATCTATATAGTCGAGGATTTATGCCAAATTATTATATTTGGTATAAACATGGAGAAGAGCTGAATGTTCAGTTAGGGACGAGTACTAGTCGGGGTGATGTACAAAGAAATCATGGAGGTATGAGTGGTTGTACTAGTGATGAAACAGTTGGTATATCTGGTAATAGATATGTTGAAATGGTGACGGATGCATTTCGTGAGACAACGACTGATGATCATCAGTACTATAATCAGAACGAAGAAAAATATAATTATAATGAAGAAGAACGGCCTAATGAAGAAGTACAAAAATTTTACAACATGTTAGAAGCTGCGAAAAATCCATTGTATGATGGTTGTCATGAAGGGCACTCACAGTTATCTTTAGCTGCTCGGTTCATGAACATCAAGTCTGATTTTAATTTACCAGAAAAATGTATGGATTCTTGGGTGGAGCTGTTTACAGAATATTTACCTGAGGAGAATCAGGCGACGGGTTCATATTATGAAACCGAAAAATTGATGCGAAATTTAGGCCTCTCGTTTTATACAATTGACGTGTGTGTTCAAAATTGTATGATATTCTGGAAAGAAGATGAGAAATGGGAAAAATGCAAATTTTGCGATTCCCCCCGGTATAAGCCAAGCGAGGGCAAGACGAGAATACCTTTCAGTCGTATGTGGTATTTACCTATAGGTGATAGACTTAAAAGAATGTATCAAAGTGAGAAAACCGCAGAGGCAATGAGGTGGCACGCAGAGCATGAAGCAGAATACAGAGAAATGAGTCATCCATCTGATGCTGCAGAGTGGAAAATTTTTCAATATCTACATCCTAGATTTGCTGCTGAATCTCGAAACGTTTATCTTGGCTTATGTACTGATGGGTTCAACCCATTTGGGATGTCTCGTAATCATTCATTATGGCCGGTGATTATCACTCTATATAATTTGCCACCAGAGATGTGTATGAAGAAAGAGTATTTGTTTCTAACTATTTTGAATTCGGGGCCAAATCATCCGCGTGCTAGTCTGGACATATTCCTACAACCTTTGATTGATGAGTTGAAAGAATTATGGTCTATGGGAGTTGATGCATACGATGTATCGCTGAACCAAAATTTCAATCTAAAAGCCATGTTACTATGGACGATAAGCGATTTTCCCGCTTATGGAATGTTGTCAGAATAGACAACGCATGGAAGACTAGCTTGTCCAATTTGTATGGATGATACGAAGGCATTTTAATTACCAAATGGGAGAAAGACGTGTTGGTTTGATTGTCATAGAAGATTTCTTCTTAATGGTCACCTGTTACGGAAAAATAAAACAAATTTTTAAAAGGGAAGCACGCTTTGAATGACTATCCTCCACAATCATTGACAGGCGAACAAGTTTTATACGAGCGAATAAAAACTGTCAATCCTCTAAGAACATCTGACTGCGGAGGAAACGGTCATGAAAGTAAAGAAGAAGGTTACAGCAGCTTGCATAATTGGCACAAAGAAAGTATATTTTGGGAGTTGCCGTACTGGATTGGATATTGCTCCATTCCCTATATGTTGATGTGATGCATATAGAGAAGAATTTCTTCGATAACATCATTAATACTGTTATGAATGTGAAAGAGAAATCAAAAGATACAGTTAAGTCAAGGTTGGATATTGCGAAGTTTTGCTCTCGCAGAGAGTCATGTGGATGGTTGGGGTAATGCTCCATTCCCTATATTTTGATTGACACAAAAAAGCGAAAGAACGGTTATTGGAATGTATCAAAAATGATGTCAAATTTCTGGACGGCTATGCGGCATATTTAGCAAATTGTGTGGATATGGATGGACTTAAGTTCTCAGGCATGAAAAGCCATTACTGTCATGTTTTTATGGAAAGGCTTCTCCCTTTCATATTTGCAGAACTTTTGCCACGGAACATTCTTCTAGCATTATCAAATAAATATAGTAATAAATATATTTTTTATTGGAAGTACATAAATTAATAATAATTGCCTGTAGTAATTAATTGTCGATGGTAATACATATAGGGATTGGAGGATTTTTCCGTGATTTATGCTCCAGATCATTACAACAAAACCGTGTCCGAATTCTGAAGGAAAACATAGTAATTTTGTGCAATTTGGAAAAGATCTTTCCACCTTCATGTTTTGACGTCATGGAGCATCTTCCTGTATATCTACCATACGAAGCTGAACTGGGTGGACCTATGCAATATAGGTGGATGTATCCATTTGAAAGGTTTTTTAAAAAACTAAAAAGCAAGGTGAAGAACAAACGATATGTTGTAGGGTCGATTGTTGAATCATATGTGAATGATGAGATATCTTACTTCTCGGAACATTACTTTGCTGCGCACATACGCACGGAAAACAGGTAACATAAATTAATTCTTATTTTTATTAATTAATTATTTTATTATATATGGATGGCAAATTTTCTTGCTGATATATCGTGTAATTAATATATATATATATATATATATATATATATATATATATATATATCAGGTCTACAAGATTCGATGAAGGTGACGTTCCTGTATATCCGGATCCCGGAGTACCGTATATATTTACGCACATGGGTCGTCCAAGTAGTAAATATAAAGGAATATGGCTCTCCGAAAAAAAATATAAATATGCACATGCACATGTTTTACGGAAATGTGAATATTTTTGACCACTAGAGAGGTATATGAAAATAATTA
Organism: Pugionium dolabratum; assembly: GCA_018901945.1. Taxonomy (NCBI): domain Eukaryota; kingdom Viridiplantae; phylum Streptophyta; class Magnoliopsida; order Brassicales; family Brassicaceae; genus Pugionium; species Pugionium dolabratum. The sequence continues at coordinate 229,539 of JAEVFF010000280.1, forward strand.
ATTGCATTTATTACATTTCAGTTCATTGTATCAAGCAATATATATTAATTTTTAATATTTACTTTTGTAGCATGTTTGAAGATCACATTCGATGAACGTATCCATATTTTTCGGAAGATGACATTTCATCGGAAAGAGAGGAAGAGTTCCACATATGGGTTAGAGATTATGTATGTTTAATTATTTGACATGTATATTATATTTCATTTATTAATTTTGAAATACTAATGTTAATTTTATATCTATACGATCATAGGTCAATTCATGCACTTCCACAGATTCACGTGTCTTTCCTATATGGGCTCAAGAATTAGTTCAAAGGTCGATGAATAAAGCGTCCACTTGGCCGATGTATTTTACAAGAGGTTATATGTTCCACACGAAGAAACATGGACATAGGAGAAAGACATGTAACTACGGTATTTGTGTGAAGGGAGACAATTATATAGATGCATCTGATGAAGCTGATTTCTACGGGAGTTTAACAGATATCATTCAACTTGATTATGTCGGCCTCCTAAATTTGAATATCACGCTTTTCAAATGTGAATGGTACGATCCTACGCTTTCGAAAGGTACTCGGAAGTTGGAAAATGGCGTCGTTGATGTCTTATCATCGGGGAAATACTACAAATACGAACCATTTATTCTCGATATGTATTCATAAATAATTAACTATATAATTAATTTTGTTAAAAATATATAACTAATTTATATTTCAATACTTATGATGTATCAACTTCTCAAGCAGATCAAGTTTGTTATATGCCCTATCCGCACACTAAATCATCATAAAAACAAACATGGCTCAGTGTTTTGAAAGTTAATCCTAGATCTAACATTTTGGGAAAATGCAAAAACAACTGCATGACGCCATGCATTATGCTTCATTTATAAGCCTTTACTCAATGAGCACCAATGATCAGTTTAGAGTGATCATTTTAACTGGTTAATCAACCTCACATGTCTACACAAAATCGTTTGTAACTTTTGATTAAGAGTTCCGATAGACACGAATCGAACGCCTACGTTAAGCTAGCTCAATTTCTATGTTGTGACAACATTTGAGATTGAATGAGCTATACAAAGCCTCAAAGTAATCCAACGTATTCCAAACTGCGTGATGCCATGCATTATGCTTTCTTTGTAAGCCTTTCTTCAAGGAGCACCAATGATCCGATTACAACTGAAACCCCCCTTCCCGGACTTCCAGTCCGTAAAGGTTGTCCCCTTTCAGATTCCCAAAGAATCCGAGTTGAAACACCCTACCTGACCATCCTTAGGCTACGGTAAAGGCATTCTGGCTCAGCCCAACTTCTAGCCGAGCTATGAGCATTGGATCTCACATTCCTCTTATTCCCATTTGAGGTTCAACTTTAGAATCGCCGTTTTCTAAGATTGAATGCAATAGGCATTATTGTTATGCAGCGGAACCATTTTTATTATTCTAACCTTTCTAGGTTCAAGTCATTCCTTTTATGCAACAATACACTTAGGAGTCTATATTCCATCTATCAAACCAAGTTAGAAGAAGTTCACTACGCACCTTAGCCCATTCGTGTCGTGCACCATCAACAGAATCCACCCAAGGGCTGATTAAGTCGAACCGATCCCTTTGGTACTCAGTCATTCAACCAACCATCCCCACAGACCAAGCACACAAAGAGACCGGGCTTTCCCCATTCCCGATTCGTCCTTCTCGGACCGGATCTACTTTCGATGTCTTTAGGCCACTCTAACCTTGACCATAGGACACACCTGGTCTGGCCAAAGGACACACTCGTTCTGGCTAATGGACACACCTGATCTCGCCAATGGTCACACCCGATCTGGCCAAACGACACACCCATTCTAGCCAAAGGACACACCTGATCTAGCCAAAGGACACACCCGGCTTCCAACTGTAAGGGTCGCCCCAAGTCTGGCCAATGACACTCTCAGTCCGGTCATACGACACATCCGGCCAACCGTCCGTCCGGAAGGGATCACCCAATCCCCCGGCAAGCCAATCACTCGGATTGACATACTTGGTTTGGTCACATGGCATACCTAGTCGACTATACAGCCGTGGAAGGGATCACCCATTTCCTCCGGTCAGCCGATCAATAGGACATTCCCTGATGTGTGTAAGTGTGTGTGTGTCTCTATGTGTGTGTGGTTATCTGTGTGTATCCCTCTGATTTTTCTGTCCCCCTTAGACCACGAAATCCCTTCCTATATATAGGAATCTAGAGTCACAATCCATCGGACAACACCATTCATTCGCATATTTTCTCGTTCAATCTCCACCATCCATTTGGATTGGAGATTGGGTCACATCTCTTGGTGAATAGGCATCTCTCTTCGCCAAGAGACACTCCCTTTCACCCATTGGACATGTCTTTTGGACATGCCAACTACCTCACTGCCCCAGGTCGAGCTCTAGCTTGTTTGGTTCACCCAACTAAGTTAAGCTACTTGCCAGCTCACCCAGCTGTCAGCCAACTCGCCCAGCTGTCGACCAACTCGCCCAGCTGTCAGGCAACTCACCTAGCTGTCGGCCAACTCGCCCAGCTGTCGGCCAACTCGCCCAGCTGTCGGCCAACTCGCCCAGCTGTCAGCCAACTCGCCCAGCTGTCGGCCAACTCGCCCAGCTGTCGGTCAACTCGTCCAGCTCAGTTGAGCTGCCCAGCCACTTACCCAGCTCAAAGTGTTGCCAAACTTGAGCTATTATGGGCGGCTATAGGTCATCTTTGGACAATATTCTAGGCCATGCCTATATTCCATCCCAATCCGACCATGATTCACCCCTAATGATCCTTATTGAGGATCAGGGGTGTCAAACGGTATCCCATCTGCGGGTCAGGGTTGTTACAATCTCCCCCACTTAATAGGAATTCGTCCTCGAATTTGGTGGTTGTGAATATTATTCCATTACCTTAACCACTTCAGAATTCTTGGATTTTTGTTTCCTTTTATTCCCGAGTTTTCAACTCATCCAGTTGTGGTCTTGCAAGACTTACTTCCTGAGTTTCAACTCATCCAGTTGTGGTCTTGCAAGACTCACTTGCTGAGTTTCAACTCATCTTATTTTCCTCGGTGCTTATCGTGGCTACATAGGCCTCGCACCCCTTCTCTAGCATCCGTTTTTCCTGAAATGCTGAGATGATCAAACTTCTCGAGGTGGGTTAGATCCCTTGGAACTCCAATCTCTCCCCCCCCCTCTTTTTTTCAAACCGAACTCGGCCCCTATGACACTCTAGGGTCGCCTTGTTCATTTCCCAGCCAGTCCATAACCAAGATTACCTCGTAATTCTTGAGTTGGACGATTACCAAGTCGGCCGGCAAACAGACATTCCCAATCATAACCGGTGAAAGAATATTGAGATTATAGAGGAGAAATGTGAAGAATTGAATCTGAAAACTCAAAGAGAAGTATGAGAAAATGAGAAATGACTTAGACTTATGGAGAAGAATCTCCTAAGAGTATATTATACATTGAGTCTTTACAGCCCTTTTATAGAGGATTTACAATGTGAACACAAAAGAAAACGAATTCAAACTTGTGGATGAGTTTGAATAGAGGAGGAGGCTGTCAACAACCAATGAGAAGAGAGGA
>JAEVFF010000280.1:234360-522150 GCA_018901945.1 Pugionium dolabratum
CTATGTGCTTGGTCCTCTCGTGAAACACTGAGTTTGAAGCTATGTAAATGGCTGCCTGATTATCACAATGGAAGGTAATTGGCCTTGGTTGTGCAATACCGAAATCTTTCAAGAGTGCTTTGAGCCAAGTTACTTCATTTGTCAGCTTCCTCATAGCCCTATATTCTGCTTCAGCACTAGAACATGATACCACCTTCTGGTTCTTAGTCTTCCAAGTGACTAAGTTCCCACCAACGAAGGTGCAATACCCAGTGGTTGATTTCCTATCCACCCTATCACCAGCCCAATCCGCATCACAATACCCGACAATTTCAGTGTTCCCATTCTTGCCCATCCATATACCTTGACCAGGAGATCCTTTGATGTATCTAAGGATCCTTTCTACCATGCTCCAATGATATACAGTAGGCTTTTGTATATGTTGACTTACTTGATTCACAGCAAAACACAAGTCTGGTCGTGTGAGGGTGAGGTAGATCAGCTTCCCAACTAGTCTCCTATACTGAGAAACATCCTTAAATAACTCATCAGCTTCCTCCCCCTTTCCGTTGACCTTGTAGCCATCTTCAAGAGGAGTTTTGGCCGGTTTAGCCCCAAGCTTTCCCGTGTCTGTCAACAGATCAAGAGCATACTTTCTTTGGGATAGAAAGAGCCCTTCTTGAGACCGACACACTTCAAACCCAAGAAGTACTTCAACTCTCCAAGATCCTTGATGTCAAATGATCTGTTTAAGAAGGCCTTTGTGGACTGAATTCCTTCCTTATCATCTCCTGTGATGATAAGGTCATCCACATAAACCAAGACCGCCACGATTCCTTTTGAGTTTTGACGAGTGAACAAAGTATGATCTGAATGGGATTTCCTAAACCCATTATCAGTAAGTGTGGAGCTTAATTTGTGATACCAGGCCCTTGGTGGTTGCTTCAACCCATATATTGCCTTCCTAAGTCTTAGAACCTGTCCCTCTTTGCAAAAATCTTCAAGGCCTGGTGGTGGAGTCATATACACTTCCTCTTCAAGTTCTCCTTGTAGGAATGCGTTCTTGACATCCATTTGCCATAAGTCCCCAGTCAGATTCGTAGCTAGTGAAAGAACAACCCTTACAGTGTGTAGCTTAGCCACCGGTGCAAATGTATCAGTATAGTCCTCTCCATATGTCTGAGTGAAACCTCTTGCAAATAGACGTGCCTTGTACCTTTCTATGTCCCCATTGCTCTTATACTTGATGGTGAACACCCACTTGGAACTCACAGCCTTCTTGCCTTTGGGAAGTTCTTGTATATTCCATGTATGATTCCTTTCCATAGCTCCCTTCTCATCTCTTACTGCATCTAACCATTCTTTCTTGCTCTCAGCTTCTTCATAAGTCCTTGGCATCTGACTTTGTTCAATCTTTCCAAGGAATGCTTGATGACTAGATGGCAAGAGGTCAAGGGAACAAACAGCTTGTATGGGATGAGCCACGGCCTGGTTGTTGTAGAATACCTTAGTGTTCCTAAGTCTAGTACTCCTCCTTAAATGCTGAACAGGTGGTGCAGCCTCCTCTACAACCGTTTCCTCTTCCATTTGGTGAATAGGTTCCTCTATACCCACTTCCAAGTTGTCTTGTTCTTGATTTTGGGCCATAGCTTCTTCTTGGATTGGAGTTGGTTCTTGAGTTACCACCCCTTGTTCATTCTCTTGGGTATCTTGTGAACTACTTAAGGTTCTTGTTTCTTCGTGTCTTGAATCCTTTTGCAGATCATTTCCCAAATGATTCAAGAGAAACCTCAAACTCGTAGCCAAATCAGAAGGTGACCTTGAGAGATCCTTCAATCCTCCCCAATCTTTCTGATCATAATAGCTTTGTTCTTCTATGAACTTGACATCTCTAGACACATATGTCCTGTTGTTGCTCGGATCATAGCACTTATAACCCTTTGTGTTGTCGAATATCCAAGGAACATACACTTGATGCTCTTTGCCTCCAACTTGTTTCTTAGATCACCTGGAACATACATAAAGCACACACACCCAAATACACGTAAATGATCAATGGAAGGTTTAGTTTTATTGAGTACCTCAAATGGGGATATATCTTGCAAGACTTTTGGTTGGAATCCGATTGATGAGGTAGCAAGCAACCAAGACTGCATCTCCCCAAAAACTTTTAGGAACATTGGTATGAAACATCATGGATCTTGCTACTTCCATTAAGTTTCGGTTCTTCCTTTCAGCAACTCCATTTTGTTGTGGTGTGTGTGGACAGCTAGTTTGATGTAGTATTCCATGTTTGTTTAGATGAGCTTTGAATCTTTGACTTGTATTCCCCTCCATTATCTGATCTTAACACTTTGATCTTGGCATTGAATTGATTAGTAACATAATTATGAAAGTTTATAAATGCCTCATAAACCCTATCTTTAGATGAAAGTAATGTAACCCATGTATATTTTGATTTATCATCTATAAAGGTCACAAAGTATTTATTCCTATCTCTAGACATGTAAGGTGAGGTCCAAACATCGGAATGTACTAAATCAAAGCAATGCTCATAAATTGTAGACGATTTAGGGAAAACAACACGACAATGTTTGGCAAGGATACAAGCCTCACAAACTGAGTGATCATAAGCGACATTAGGAATTATTAAGCTTAAAGCACGAGCATGAGGATGTCCTAATCTAGCATGCCATAAGACATCTTTATTAGCAAAAACACCGGATTTGAAAGCTAAGGAATCCAAATTGCTTGGAGGGTCTTCAAGAACATAGAGCTCATCTTGAGTTACACCACCTCCAAGTATCTTACCACTCTTAATATCCTGAAAGTAAACATTGTTAGCCCAAATGTAACATTGCAATTGAGGTCTTTAGTAGCCTTTTTGACAGAAACTAGATTAGACTTAAATTTAGGTACAAAGAATGCATTAGTTTCTTTGTCAAATAGTCTTAATTTTTCCGGTTCCTTCAATTGGAATACCCTTACCATCAGCTATAGTTACTTGTCCTAGACATGGTTCAATGTTCTTTAACAACCTAGCATTGCTAATCATATGGTGAGAAGCACCTGAATCCACTACCAACTTATGATCTGGTTTATCAAGCGATTTATGGGAGTAGAGTGTGATACCGGAGAGTTTTGAGGCATAGGCCTTGATGAGATCCTCCAAGTCACTCTTCTTAACATACTCCATGGATACATTCATAGCTAGCTCCCCTCCTTGGTTGGATGAACTTGCCGGTTCAGTCGCAACCATTTGAGAGATGTTAGCCTTTGAATCTTTGAACCGGTTTGGCTTGAGATGAGGATGAAGTATCCAGCACTTGTCCTTGATGTGACCATTCCTCTTACAATGCTCACACATCACACTCTTCCTATCCTCTTGCTTAAACACGCTTTTGTTGGCCATGACTAGTTCTCCTTTACCACCAAACAAAACAATGTTGCCTTGCTCCCTTTGAATCCGTGAGCACACCTCTTCGAAATCAGGGAGTTTTGGCTCTCTCAGGATGGACTTAATCACATCCTTAAAGGCTGGATTTAGGTTGAGAAGGAGGCCAAATATCTTGTCTTGTTCCTTCCTTTCATTAAGCACCTTTGGATCCATAGAACTTGGTCTCAACATGTCAAGCTCGGACCATGTTGACTGGAACTTGCCCAGGAATTTTGTGAACTCCATATCCTCTTGGTGTAGATCATTGAGAGCCTTTCTTAACCTCATACACACGGCTGAGGTTTGAAACATCCCCATACACCCTCTTGAGAGTGTCCCAAAGAGGCAGTTTCACAATGTGAATAAGCTTCAAGAATGGATGGGTCCAATGAATTTTGGAGGAATCCAAGGACTGATTGATCTTCTTGGAACCACCTAGCTTCTTCTTTTCTTGTTGCCTCATCCTTCTTCTCCTTTGGATCATCTATAGATGGAGTATTATCCTCCAAGATGTGATTCCAAAAGTCCTTTGCCACAAATGGCTGTCTTGATGGTTCTTGACCATAATGTGTAGTTCAAGCCTTTGAGAACTACTGCTATCACCGTAGGTTTCAGGCTGGAACTAATTTGAACTGTATCCTCCATTGTTAGGCTTTGAAGAGCTCAAAGGAAGCAGCTTTTATGGTTGAATGAAACCGTGAGTTTTTAGTCTAAAGACTGAGAGATTTTTGACAGAATTTTAGATTAGAAACTGAGAGATTTGAGTAGAAAAGATAAGAGAATGATCTTATGCTCTGATACCATGTAAAGAATATTGAGATTATAGAGGAGAAATGTGAAGAATTGAATCTGAAAACTCAAAGAGAAGTATGAGAAAATGAGAAATGACTTAGACTTATGGAGAAGAATCTCCTAAGAGTATATTATACATTGAGTCTTTACAGCCCTTTTATAGAGGATTTACAATGTGAACACAAAAAAAAACGAATTCAAACTTGTGGATGAGTTTGAATAGAGGAGGAGCCTGTCAACAACCAATGAGAAGAGAGGAGACAGCATGGGCATGACTGTTTGGTGTGGTTGCCAAGACTGTGTGCAGCATGGGCATGACTGTTTGGTGTGGTTGCCAAGACTGTGTGCAGCATGGGCATGACTTTTTCACCTTGATTCTTCTCCCAAGGTAGCTATTTAACCATTTCAACCATGTGGTTAATAATAACCCATCCTTTTTCATTTCCCTTGTTATTCAAACTGAATTTTCGTGCTCACACTTGCCTTGTAGGTCAAGATAGGTCTTATTTGATTTTCCTATGTCAATAACCGGGATGTTCCGCACAATTCCCAGGGAATTCATTATTTGCCCTCCAGCCGCTTGTACTTTACTCATTCTAGAGATGGGTTCTCCTTGAATACCACTCCCTTAAAACCATTTCGTCTTGCACCGGAATCAAATAGGACGTGTTTATCTACACTGTCCGACCTTGGCCCATTCCTGACCAGATCAATTCATTTTTGGTTGACTCTCTAGGGTAATCTCTCGGTGCAAGACCACGCCTTAGGAACATCCACCGTTCCTAATCGTATTAACCGGTCTCACCATAATTCCCTTTATAGTCTAACACTTTTCCCAACGGCTTTTTTCCGTTTATTTTTTTTTCCAACTCCGAATCTGTACCCGTGCCCATACACTAGATCATATGTAGTAGTTCAAGCTTTCGGTAAGTAAATATTGGCTTTATTGACTTGCCTTAGCAAACTTTTTCAGTTCCTAAGCACTAGTACTTACTGCCTCAACTTCCATTCAGCCATGAACTTCCCTACCTTTATCAAGATCTTTGGTACATCATCGAGTTGTTAAACTCTTCCCGTTTTCAAGGTTCCTCTCTTTGGATAGTTCATCTTGGCTCAGCAGATATGCCTTGGCAACTCGCCTGGTTCCAAGAACGATATCCCTTCTTGCCTTAACTTCCAGTTAGTTTACCTTAAAACATACTGCACCATCCTTTGGGCAGTTTACTATTTGGCATTGAACTTGTCTAAGTCATTTGCCACCATTTCCATTAATCGCGGTTTAACAATAAACCCGATCTTATAACCGACTTCAACCTATCAATGGTAATGTAACAAAGCCTTCGGAAAGTTTCTTGGTAATCGTACAAGTTTCGGTGAGAACACTCAACTCCCGAGTGACTTATCCCAATCCTACCTCAACTCCCAAACAGCTAAGATTATTACATTGATATGGTATAGTCTTTTTATTTCCTCATATCATAGTCAGCTATGATCATCGTGAAGTCGTTGGACTTTACCGGACTTCACCCTTGTCCTTTTAATCCAAGCCTTAGTCCATACTAGGATCAAGCATGCTCTGATACCACTTGAAACACCCCTTCCCGGACTTCCAGTCCGTAAAGGTTGTCCCCTTTCGGATTCCCAAAGAATCCGAGTTGAAACACCCTACCTGACCATCCTTAGGCTATAGTAAAGGCATTCTGGCTCAGCCCACCTTCTAGCCGAGCTATGAGTATTGGATCTCACATTCCTCTTATTCCCATTTGAGGTTCAACTTTAGAATCTACGACTTTACCTAGCCGTTTTCTAAGATTGAATGCAATAGGCATTATTGTTATGCAGCGGAATCATTTTTATTATTCTAACCTTTCTAGGTTCAAGTCATTCCTTTTATGCAACAATACACTTAGGAGTCTATATTCCATCTATCAAACCAAGTTAGAAGAAGTTCACTACGCACCTTAGCCCATTCGTGTAGTGCACCATCAACAGAATCCACCCAAGGGCTGATTAGGTCGAACCGATCCCTTTGGTACTTAGTCATTCAACCAACCATCCCCACGGACCAAGCACACAAAGAGACCGGGCTTTCCCCATTCCCGATTCGTCCTTCTCGGACCGGATCTACTTTCGATGTCTTTAGGTCACTCTAACCTTGACCAAAGGACGAACCTGGTCCGGCCAAAGGACACACTCGTTCTGGCCAATGGACACACCTGATCTCACCAATGGTCACACCCGATCTGGCCAAATGACACACCCATTCTAGCCAAAGGACACACCTGATCTAGCCAAAGGACACACCCGGCTTCCAACTGTAAGGGTTGCCCCAAGTCTGGCCAATGACACTCTCAGTCCGGTCATACGACACATCCGGCCAACCATCCGTCCGGAAGGGATAACCCAATCCCCCGGCAAGCCAATCACTCGGATTGACATACTTGGTTTGGTCACATGGCATACCTAGTCGACTATACAGCCGTGGAAGGGATCACCCATTTCCTCCGGTCAGCCGATCAATAGGAAATTCCCCCATGTGTGTAAGTGTGTGTGTGTGTCTCTATGTGTGTGTGGTTATCTGTGTGTATCCCTCTGATTTTTCTGTCCCCCTTAGACCACGAAATTCCTCAAAATGCAATGGTGTCATGCATTATGCTTCCTTTATAAGTCTTTACTCAAGGAGCACCAATGACCAGATTAGAATGAGCAATTTAACTGGCCGATTAACTTGACATGTCTACACTAAATCGTTCGTAACTTTTGATTTAGTGTTCAGAATGACACGAATCCAATGCCCACGTTAAGCTAGATCAGTTTTCAATATTGTATCAACATTTGAGACTAAAAGAGCTACTACAAAGCCTCCAACTAATCCAATGTATCCCAAACTACATAATGCCATGCATTATGCTTCATTTATAAGCAATTACTCAAGGAGCACCAATGATCAGTTTATAATGATCATTTTAACTGGCCGATCAACTTGACATGTCCGTGCTAAATCGTCCATAGTTTTTGATTTAGAGTTCAAAATGACACGAATCAAAAGCCCACGTTAAGATAGCTCAATTTTCTATATAGTGAAAAAATTTAAGACCTAAAGATCTACGACAAAGCCTCCAAGTATTCCAATCCATCCCAAACTGCGTGATGCCATGCATTATCCTTTAATTATAAGCCTTTACTCAAGGAGCACCAATGATCTGCTTAGAATGATCATTTTAACTAGCTGATCAACTTGACATGTGTGCATTAATTGTCTATAAATTTTGATTTAGAGTTCATAATGACATGAATCCAACGCCCATGTTAAGCTAGCTCAATTTTCTATATTGTGATAACATTTGAGACTCAAATAGCTATGACAAGGCCTCCGTGTAATCCAATACTGCCTAATGCCATGCATTATGCTTCATTTATAAGCCTTCAATCAAGGGGCACCAATGATCATTTTAGAATAATCCTATTAACTAACCGATCAACTTGACATGTCCACATTAAATTGTACCTAACTTTTGATTTAGAGTTCATAATGACACGAATCCAATGCCAATGTTAAGCAAGCTCCATTTTCTATATTGTGACAACAATTGAGAGTGAAATAACTATGACAAAGCCTCTAAGTAATCCAATGTATCCCAAACTGTGTGATGCCATGCATTATGCTTCATTTATAAGCCTTTACTCAAGGAGCACCAATGATCAGTTTAGAATGATCATTTTAACTGGTCGATCAACTTGACATGTCCACACTAAATCTTCCATAACTTTTGATTCTGAGTTCAAAATGAAAGGAATCCAATAGTGACAAAATTTAAGACCGAAATTGCTGCGACAAAGCCTCCAAATAATCCAATTTATTCCAAACTATGTGATGCCATGGATTATGCTTCATTTGTAATCCTTTACGCAAGGACCACCAATGATCATTTTAGAACGATCATTTGAAGTAGCTGATCAGCTTAACATTTCGGCACTAAATTTTCTTTAACTTTTGATTTAGATCTCAAAATGACACGAATCCAGTGTCCACGTTTAGCTAGCTCAATTTTCTATATGGTGGCAACATTTGAGAGTGAAAGAACTACAATATAGCCTTCAAGTAAACCAATTTATCCAAAACTACGTGGTGCCATGCATTATGCTTCATTTATAACCAATTACTGAAGGAGTACCATTGATCAGTTTAGAATGACCGTTTTACCTGGCCGATCAACTTGAGATGTCCGAACTAAATCGTCTGTAACTCTTGATTTAGGGTTCAATTTTTCAATCTGCGTGATGGCATGCATAATGTGTCATTTATAAGCATTTACTTAATAAGAACCAATGATAAGTTTAGAATGATTATTTTAACTAGCAGATAAAGTTGACATGTCAGCGCTAAATCGTCAGTAACTTTTGAGTTGGAGTTCAGAATGACACAAATCCAACGCCCACAACTATCTCAGTTTTCAATATTTTGACAATATTTGAGACCAAAAGAAATATGACAAAGCCTCCATGTAAACCAATGTATCTCAAACTGCGTGGTACCATGCATCATGCTTCATTTATAACCCTTTACTGAAGGAGCACCAATGTTCAGTTTGAATCACCAATTTAACTAGCCGATAAACTTGACATGTCCGCACTAAATCGTCCGTAATTCTCTATTTAGAGTTCAAAATGAGACGAATCGAATTTGCACGTTAAACTAGCTCCAAGTAATCCAATGTATCCCAAACTGTGTGATGGTATGCATTATATTTCATCTATAAGCCCTTACTCGATTAGAACCAGTGATCAGTTTAGAATGATCATTTTAACTACCAGACTTAAATTGACATGTACGCACTAAATCGTCCGTAACTTTTGATTTGGAGTTAAGAATGACACAAATCCAACGCCCACGTTAAGCTAGCTCAAGTTTCTATATTGTAACAAACTTTAAGACCAAAATAGCTACGACAAAGCCTCCATATAATCAAATCAATCCCAAACTGCGTGATGCCATGCTTCATTTCTAAGCCTTTACTCAAGGAGTACAAGTGATAAGTTTAGAATGATCATTTTAACTGTCCACGAATCCAATGCCCATGTTAAGCTAGCTCAATTTTCTATATTATGATAACATTTGAGACTGAAAGAGCTATGACAAAGCCTCCAAGTAATGCAATCTATCCTAAAATGCGTGATGCCATGCATTATGCTTCATTTATAAGCCTTTACTCAAGTAGCATCAATGATCAGTTTAGAATGGTCATTTTAACTACCTGATCAACTTGACATGCCTGCATTAAATCATCTTTAACTTCTGATTTAGAGTTCAAAATGACAAAAATCTAACGCCCAGGTTAAGGTAACTCAATTTTCCTTATTGTGACATCAATCCAGAGTGAAAGAGCAACAACAAAGCCTCAAAAAAATCCAATCAATACCAAAATGTGTGATGCCATGAATTATGCTTGATTTATAAGCCTTTACTCAAGGAGCACCAATGATCAATTTAGAATGATCATTTTAACTTGCCGATCAACTTCACATGTCTCCACTAAATCGTCTGTAACATTTAATTTAGAGTTTAAAATGATACGAATCCAACACCCACGCTAAGATAGCTCAATTTTCAAAAATGTAACAAAATTTAAGACCAAAACAGCTACGACAAAGCCTGCAAATAATCTAATCTATCCTAAAATTTCTGATGTCATGCATTATGTTTCATTTGCAAGCCCTTACTCAAGGAATGACAGTGAGCAGTTTAGAATGTTTATTTTAATTTGCCAATCAATTTCACATGTCCACATTAAATCGTGCGTAACTTTTGATTAAGAATTCAGAATGAAAAGAATCCAACGCCTACGTTAAGCTAGTTCAATTTTCTATACTGTGATAAAATTTAAGAGCGAAATAGCTACGACAAAGCCTGTAATTAGTCCTTTCTATACAAAAATAAGTGATGTCATGCATTATGCTTCATTTATAAGGCTTTACTCAAAGAGCACCGTTGATCCGTTTATAATGATCATTTAACTAAGTGATCAACTTGACTTGTCTGCACTCAGTAGTTTTAAATTTTCAATTTAGAATCCAAAATAACATGAATCTAACACCGACGTTAAGCAAACTCAATATTCCATATTGTGACAACATTTCAGACTTAAAGAGCAACGACAAAGCCTCCAATTAGTCCAATATATCCCAAACTGGATAATGTCATGCATTATGGTTCATTTGTAAACCTTTACAGAAGGAGCACAATTGATCATTTTAACTGGCCGACCAATTTCACATGTCAGCGCGAAATCGTCCGTAACTTTTGATTTAGAGTTCAGAATGACACGAATCCAACGCCCACGTTAAACTCGCCAAATTTTCTTTGTTGTGACAAACTTTTAGACCGAAATAGGTAGGACAAAGCCTCCAAGTAATCCAATCTATCCCAAAATGCGTGATGCTATGCATTGTGTTTCATTTATAAGGCTTTACTCAAGGAGCACCAATGATCATTTTAGAATGATCATTTTAACTAGCTGAACAACTTGACATGTCTGCACCAAATCGTCTTTAACTTTTGATTATAGCTCAAAATGACATTAACCCAATGCCCACGTTAAGCTAGCCACAATTTTCATTTTGTGACAACATTTCAGACTGAAAGAGCTAAGAAAAAGCTTTCAACTAATCCAATGTACCCCAAACTGTGTGATGCCATGCATTATGCTTCATTTGTAAGCTTTTACTCAAGGAGCACCAATGATCAGTTTAGAACGATCATTTTAACTGGCCAATCAACTTGACATGTCCACACTAAATCATATGTAACTTATGATTTAAAATTCAAAATGAAACGAATCCAATTCCCACGTTAAGCTAGCTCAATTTTCCATATTATGACAACATTTGACACTGAAAGAGCTACGACAAAACCTCCAAATAATGCAATATATCCAGAACTGAATGATGTCATGCATTATGCTTCATTTATAATCCTTTACTTAATGAGCACCAATGATCAATTTAGAATGGTCATTCTAACAAGCTGATCAACTTGACATGTCTGTACTAAATTGACTTAACTTTTGATTTAGAGCTCAAAATGACAAGAATCCACCACACACGTTAAGGTAGCTCAATTTTTCATATTGTGAAAACATTCAAGAATTAAAAGAGCAACATCAAAGCCTCAAAAAATAGAATCTATCCCAAAATATATGATGCAATGCATTATGCTTCATTTATAAGCGTTTACTCAAGGAGCACCAATGATTAGTTTACAATGATCATTTTAACATGCCGATCAACTTGACATGTCTACACTACATGGTCTGTAACTTTTGATTTAGAGTTTAAAATGACATGAACCCAATACCCACGCTAATCGAGCTCAATTTTCTATATTGTGACAAAACTTAAGACCGAAACAGCTACGACAAAGCCTCCAAGTAATCCAATGTACCCTAAAATGCTTTATGCCATCCACTATGCTTCATTTGTAAGCTTTTATTCAAGGAGCACCAGTGATCAGTTTAGAATGATCATTTTAACTGGCCGATCAATTTCACATGTCCACGCTAAATCGTCTGTAACATTTGATTTAAAGTTCAGAATGATCATTTAGATTGATCATTTAACTAAGTGATCAACTCGACATGTCTGCACTAAATTGCGTTTAACTTTTAATTTACAGCTCAAAATAACATGAATCTAATGCTGACATTAACCTAGTTCAATTTTCCATATTGTGACAACATTTCAGACTAAAAGAGCTACGACAAAGCCTCCAAATAATTTAATGTATCCCAAACTGCATAATGCCGTGCATTATGCTTCATTTATAAGCATTTACAAAAAGAGCACCAATAATCAGTTTACAATGATCATTTTAACTAGCTGATCAATTTAACATGTCAACACCAAATCGTCCGTAACTTTTGATTTAGAGTTCAGAATGGTATGAATCTAATGCCTATGTTAAAATAGCTCAATTTTCTATAATGTGACCAAATTTTAGATTGAAATAGTTAGGAAAAAGCCTCCAATTAATCCAATCTATCCCAAAATGCGTGATGCTATGCATTATGCTTTATTTATAAGGCATTCTCCCAAAACAATCCAATCAAATTCAAAATACAATATGTCGTGCATTATGCTTCATTTACAAGCCTTTACTTGAGAAGCACCAATGATCAGTTTAGAATGATCATTTTAACTTGCTGATCAGCTTGACATTACTATACTAAATCGTCCGTAAATTTTGATTTATAGTTTAAAATGACACGAGTCCAATGCCCATGCTAAGCTAGCTCAATTTTCTATATTCTGACAAAAGTTATCACCGAAATAGCTATGACGAAGCCTCCAACTAATCCAATCTATCCTAAAATGCCTGATGCCATGCATTACGCTTAACTTGTAAGCCTTTACTTAAGGAGCACCAGTGAGTAGTTTAGAATGGTCATTTTAACTGGCCAATCAATTTCACTTGTCCACGCTAAATCATCCGTAACTTTTGATTTACAGTTCAGAATAACAAGAATCCAATTCCCACGTTAAGCTAGCTTAATTTTCAATATTAAGACAAAATTTAAAACCGAAATAGCTACGTTAAAGCCTCCAACTAATCCAATTTATCCCAAAATGCGTGATGCCATGCATTATGCTTCATTTGTAAGCATTTATAGAAGGAGCACCAATGATCTGTTTAGAATGATCATTTTAACTTGACGATCAATTTCACATGTCAGCACCAAATCATCCGTAAATTTTGATTTAGGGTTCAGAATGAGATGAATCCAATGCCCACATTAAACTAGCTCAATTTTCTATATTGTGACAAATTTAAGACTGAAATAGCTACGACAAAGTCTCCAAGTAATCCAATATATTCCAAAATGTGTGCTGCTATGCATTATGCTTCATTTATATGGCTTTACTCAAGGAGCATCAATGATCAGATTAGAATGATCATTTTAACTAGCTGATAACCTTACATGTCTATACTAAATCGTCTTTAACTTTTGATTTAGAGCTCGAAATGGCATGAATCCAACAGCCACTTTAATATAGCTTAATTTTCAATATTGTGACAACATTTGAGACTAAAAGAGCTACCATAAAGCCACCAAGTAATCCAATGTATCCCAAAATACGTGGTACCATGCTTTATACTTCATTTATAAGCCTTTACCCAAGGAGCACCAATGATCCGTTTAGAATGATCATTTAACTAAGTGATCAACTTAAAATTTCTGCACTTAATAGTCTTTAACTTTCAATTTAGAGCTCAAAATTTTAACTCGCTCAATTTTCTATATTGTGATAACATTTGAGACTGAATGAGCTACGACAAACTCCAAATAATTTAATGTATCTCAAACTACATAATGCCATGCATTATGTTTTATTTATAAGCATTTACAGAAGGAGCACCAATGATCAGTTTAGACTGATTGTTTTAACTAGCTGATCAATTTGACATGTCTGTACTAAATGGTCTTTAACTTTCAGTTTAGAGCTCGAAATGACATGAATCCAACAACCACATTAATCTAGCTCAACTTTCAATATTGTGACAACATTTGAGATTGAAAGAGCTACCATAAAGCCATCAAGTAATCCAATGTATCCCAAACTACGTGGTGCCATGCATTATACTTCATTTATAAGCCTTTACTCAAGGAGTACCAATGATCAGTTTGAAATGATAAGTTTAGAATGACTAATTTAACTGGCCAATCAACTTGACATATCCACACTAAATCGTCTGTAACTTGTTATTTAGAGTTCAGAATGACATGAATCAGACGCCCACGTTAAGCTAGCTCAATTTTATATATTGTGATAAAGTTTAAGACGGAATAGCTACGAATCCAATGCCCACATTAAGCTATTTCAATTTTCTATACTGTGATAACATGTGAGATTGAAAGAGCTAGACAAAGCCTCAAAACAATCCAATTTATCCCAAACTACGTGATGTCATGCATTATGCTTCATTTATAAGCCTTTACTCAAGGAGCACTAATGATCAGTTTAGAATGATCATTTTAACTTGTCGATAACCTTGACATGTCTACACTTAATCGTCCGTATTTTTTTATTTAGAGTTTAAAATGACATGAACCCGACACCCATCCTAACCTAGCTCAATTTTCTATATTGTGACAAAACTTAAAACCAAAATGGCTACGACAAAGCCTCCAAGTAATCCAATCTATCCTGAAATGCCTGATGCAATCCATTATGCTTCGTTTGTAAGCCTTTATTCAAGGAACACCAGTAAGTAGTTTAGAATGATCATTTTAACTGGCCCATCAATTTCACATGTCCATGCTAAATCGTCTATAACTTTTGATTTAGAGTTCAGAATGACAAGAATCCAACACCCACGTCAAACTAGCTCAAGTTTTCTATATTGTGACAAATTTTAAGACCAAAATAGCTACGACAAAGCCTCCAAGTAATCCAATCTATTCTAAAATGCGTGATGCCATGCATTATGCTTCATTTATAAGGCTTTACTCATGGAGCACCAATGATCCGTTTAGAATGATCATTTAACTAAGTGATCAACTTGACATGTCTGCACTAAATAGCCTTTAACTTTCAATTTAGTGCTCGAAATAACATGAATCAAACGCTGACATTAAGGTAGCTCAATTTTGCATATTGTGACAACATTTCAGACTTAAAGAGCTATGACAAAGCCTCCAAGAAAGCCAATGTATCCCAAACTGCATGATGCTATGCATTATGCTTTATTTACAAGCCTTTACAGAAGGAGCACCAATGCTCAGTTTAAAATGATCATTTTAACTAGCCGATCAATATCAGATGTCAGCACCAAATCTTCAGTCACTTTTGATTTAGAGTTCAGAATGGCAAGAATCCAACGCCTACATTAAACTAGCTCAATTTTTTATATTGTGACAAAATTTGAGACCAAAATAGCTATGACAAAGCCTCCAAGTAATCCAATCTATTGCCAAATGCATGATTCTATGCATTATGCTTCATTTATAAGTCTTTATTCAAGCAGCACCAATGATCAGTTTAGAATGATCATCACATGTCTCCACTAAATCGTTTTTAACTTTCGATTTAGAGCTCAAAATGACGTGAATCCAATGCTCACGTTAACCTAGCTCAACTTTTCGTATTGTGACAATATTTCAGACTGAAAGAGCTACAACAAAGCCTCCATATGATCCAATGTATCCCAAACTGCGTGATGCCATGCATTATGCTTCATTTGTAAGGCTTTACTCAAGGAGCACAAGTGATCAGCTTAGAATGATCATTTTAACTAGCGGATCAACTTGACATGTCCGCACTAAATCGTCTGTAACTTTTGATTTAAAGTTCAAAATGACACGAATCCAATGCCCACGTTAAGCTAGCTCAACTTTTCATATTGTGACAACATTTCAGACTAAAAAGCTACGACAAAGCCTCCAAATAATCCAATGTATTCGAAACTGCGTGATGCCATGCATTATGCTTCATTTGTAAGCCTTCACTCAAGGAGCCTAAAATATCAGTCTAAAATGATCATCTTAACTGGCTGATCAACTTGACATGTCCAAACTACATCGTCTATAACTTTTGATTTAAAGTTCAAAATGACACGAATCCAATGTCTATGTTAAGCTAGCTCAATTTTCTATATTATGAAAACATTTGAGACTAAAAGAG
Organism: Pugionium dolabratum; assembly: GCA_018901945.1. Classification (NCBI taxonomy): domain Eukaryota; kingdom Viridiplantae; phylum Streptophyta; class Magnoliopsida; order Brassicales; family Brassicaceae; genus Pugionium; species Pugionium dolabratum. The sequence goes on from JAEVFF010000280.1 coordinate 250,247, forward strand.
GTACGCAAAGACTCCAAGTAATGCAATCAATCCCAAACTGTGTGAAGGCCATGCAATATACTTCATTTATAAGCCTTTACTCAAGGTGCAACAATGATCAGTTTAGAATGGTTATTTTAACAAGCTGAAAACAATGACATGTCTGCACTAAATCGACTTGAACTTTTGATTTAGAGCTCAAAATCACAAGAATCCAATGCCCACGATAAGCTAGCTCAATTTTCCATATTGTGACATCATTCGAGAGTGAAAGAGCAACAAAAAAACCTCAAAACAATCCAATCGATTCCAAAATACGTGATGCCATGCATTATGCTTCATTTATAAGCATTTACTCAAGGAGCACCAATGATCAGTTTATAATGATCATTTTAACTTGTTGATCAACTTGACATTTCTACACTAAATCGTCCATAATTTTTGAATTAGAGTTTAAAATGACATGAACCCAACATCCATGCTAAGGTAGCTCAATTTTCTATATTGTGACAAAATTTTAGACCGAAATGGCTATGACAAAGCCTCCAAGTAATCCAATCTATCCTAAAATGCCTAATGCCATCCACTATGCTTCATTTGTAAGCCTTTATTCAAGGAGCACCAGTGAGCAGTTTGGAATGATCATTTTAACTGGCCGATCAATTTCCCATGTCAATGCGAAATCGTATGTAACTTTTGATTTAGTGTTCAAAATGAAAAAATCCAACGCACACATTAATCTCGCTCAATTGCTATATTGTGACAAAATTTAAGACCAAAATAGCTACGACAAAGCCTCCAAGTAATCCAATCTATTCTAAAATGTGTGATGCCATGCATTATGCTTCATTTATAAGGCTTTACTCAAGGAGCACCAATGATCCGTTTAGAATGCTCATTTAACTAAGTGATAACATTTGAGAATAAAAGAGCTACGACAAAGCCTCCAAGTAATCCAATCTATCCCATAATGCATGATGCTATGCATTATTCTTTATTTATAAGCTTTTACTCAAGGAGCACCAATGATCAGTTTAGAATGATCATTTATCTAGTTGATAACCTTGACATGTATGTACTAAATCGTCTTTAACTTTTGATTTAGAGCTCGAAATGACCTGAAACCAACGGCCATGTTAATCTAGCTCAATTTTCAATATTGTGACAACATTTGAGGCTGAAAGATCTATCACAAAGCCACAAAGTAATCCAATGTATCCCAAAGTACGTGGTGCCATGTATTATTTTTCATTTATAAGCATTGACTCAAGGAGTACCAATCATCAGTTTAGTAGGATCAAATTTAACTGGCCAATCAACTTGACATATCCACACTAAATCGTTTGTAACTTTTGATTTAGAGTTCAGAATGACATGAATCTGACGCCCACGTAAAGCTAGCTCAATTTTCTATATTGTGACAAAATTTAAGATCGAAATAGCTATAACATTGCTTTCAAGTAATCTAATCTATCCCAAATTGCGTGATGCCATGCATTATGCTTCATTTGTAAACCTTTGCTCAATGAGCACCAATGATCAATTTAGAATGATCAATTTAACTAGCCGATAAACTTGACATGTACGCACTAAATCATCCATAACTTTTGATTTATAGTTCAGAATGATATGAAACCAACGCCCACGTTAAGCTAGCTCAATTTTCTATAATGTGACAAAATTTAAGACAAAAATAAAGTGCGAATTTTCTCTTTACAAGTTTTTCTCTCAAGAAGCTTGTGCGCTTAGAACCTAGTTCAGACCAGCCCCCGTAGCTCTAAGTTTGTGATTTATCACGAGGTTCATCACGCCTCCTGTGGTTCACTTCACCCTTCCATCGAATACCAACCCAAAACCTCCTATCCAAGAAGTCTAAGGTCGAGTTTCTCACCTAACCTTCTCCAAACAGCCCACGTGCATATAAGCCTTGAATCGAGGCTTGTATCACTAGAAGTGGCCAATCAACTTGACATGTCCGCACTAAATCGTCCGTCACTTCTGATTTTGAGTTTAGAATGACACAAATCCAATGACCAAGTTTAGCTAGCTCAATATTATATATTGTGACAAATTTTAAAACCAAAGTAGCTACGAAAAAGCCTACGAGTAATCCAATCTATCCCAAACTGCGTGATGGCATGCATTATGCTTCATTTGTAAACCGTTGCTCAATAAGCACCAATGATCAATTTAGGATGATCATTTTAACTAGCTTATCAACTTAACATGTCATGAATCCAACCCCATTGTTAATCTAACTCATTTTTAAATATTGTGACAACATTTGAGATTGAAAGACCTAGGAGAAAGTCTCCAAGTAATCCAATCTATCCCAAACTGCGTGATGCCTCGCATTATGCGTCATTTATAAGCCTTTATTCAAGGATCACCAATTATCAGTTTAGAATGATCAATTTATCTGTCCGATCAATTTGACATGTCCGCACTAAATCCTCTATAACTTTTGATTTAAAATTCAGAACGACATGAAGCCAACGCCCATGTTAAGCTAACTAATTTTTCTATATTGTGACAACATTTGAAACTTAAACAATTACCACAAAGCCTTTAACTAGTCCAATCTATCCTAAACTGTGCGATGTCATGCATTATGCTTCATTGATAAGCCTTTACTTAAGGAGCACTAATAATCAGTAGAATGATAAATCTACAATGATCACTTTACCTGGCCGATAATTATGACATGTCCACACTAAATCGTCCGTAACTTTTGATTTAGAGTTCAGAATGAAACGAATCCAACGGCCACGTTAAGCTAGCTCAATATTGTATAGTGTGACAAAATTTAAGACCTAAATAGCTAGGACAAAAACTCCAAGTAATCCAATATATCCCATAATGCGTGATGCTATACATTATGCTTCATTTGTAAACCATTGCTCAATGAGCACCAATGATCTGTTTAAAATGATCATTTTGGAATGATCAATTTAACTAGATGATAAACATGATATGTCGGCACTAAATCATTCGTAACATTTGATTTACAGTTCAGAATGACATGAATCCAACACCCATGTTAAGCTAGCTAAAGTTTCTATATTGTGACATAATTTAAGTCCGAAATAGCTACGACAAATCCTCTGAGAAGTATATCCCAAACTGCGTGATGCCATGCATCATGCTTTATTTATAATCCATTACTTCAGGAGCACCAATGATCAGTTTAGAATGATCATTTTACCTGGCCAATCAACCCGACATGTACGCACTAAATCGTTCGTAGCTTTTGATTTAGAGTTCAGAATTACACGAATCCAACGCCCACATTAAGGTAGCTCAATTTTCTATATTTTGACAACATTTAAGACCGAAAGAGCTACCACAAAGCCTTCAAGTTTTTCCAATCTATCGTAAAAGTGCGTGATGCCGTGCATTATGCTTCATTTATAAGCGTTTACTCATGGAGCACTAGTGATCAGTTTAGAATGATCACTTTAACTGGCTAATCAACTTGACATGTCCGCACTAAATGGCCCGTAAATTATGATTTAGAGTTTACAATGACACAAATCCAATGCCTAAATTCAGCTGGCTCAATATTATTTATTGTGACAAAATTTAAGACCGAAGTAGCTACGACAAAGTCTCCGAGTAATCCAATCTATCCCTAACTGTGTGATAGCATGCATTATGCTTTATTTGTAAATCTTTGCTCAATAAAAACAAATGATCAATTTAGGGTGATGATTTTAACTTGCTTATCAACTCTACATGTCCGCACAAAATCGTCTTTAACATTTGTTTTAGAGCTCAAAATGACATGAATCCAACGCCAATGTTAATATAGGTCATTTTTTCAATATCGTGAAAACAATTGAGACCCAAAGAGCTATGAGAAAGTCTCCAAGTAATCCAATCTGTCCCATACTTCGTGATGCCTCGCATTATGCTTCATTTATAAGCTTTACACAAGGAGCACCAATGATCAGTTTAGAATGATCACTTTATGTGGCCGATCAACTTGACATGTCCGTACTAAATTGTTTGTACCTTTTGATTTCGAGTTCAGAATGACACGAATCCAACGCCCACATTATGATAGCTCAGGTTTCTAAATTGTGACAACATTTAGGACCGAAAGAGCTACCACAAAGCCTTCAAGTTATCCAATCTATCCTAAACTGCGTGATGCCATGCATTATGCTTCATTTAAAAGCCTTTACTTAAGGAGTACTAGTGATCAGTTTAGAATGATAAGTTTAGAATTATCAGTTTAGAATGATCACATTAACTGGCCGCTCACTTTTGATTTACAGTTGAGAATGACACGAATCCAACGCCCAAGTTAAGCTAGCTCAATATAATACATTGTGTAAAAATTTAACACGGAAGTAGCTAAGAAAAAGCCTCCAAGTAATCCAATATATCCCAAACTGTGTGATGCTATGCATTATACTTTATTTATAAGCCTTTACTCAAGGATCACCAATGATCAGTTTAGAATGGTCATTATAACTAGCTGATCAACTAGACATTCCCGCACTAAATCTTCTTTTATTTTTTTATTTAGAGCTCAAGATGACATGAATCCAACGCCCACGTTAACCTATTTAAAATTTCCGTACTGTGACAACCTTTCAAATTGAAAGAGCTAGAAAAAGCCTCTAAGTAATGCAATCTATCCCAAACTGCGTGGTGGCATGCATTATTCTTTATTTATAAGCCTTTACTCAAAGAGCAACAATAATCAGTTTAGACTGATCATTTTAACTGGCCGATCAACTTGATATGTCCGCACTAAGTTGTCTGTAACTTTTGATTTAGAGATCAAAATGACACAATTCCAACACCCACGTTAAGCTAACTCAATTTTCTATATTGTGACACAATTTAAGACAGAAATAGCTATGAACAACCCTCGAACCGATTTTAATTTATCCCAAACTGCATGATGCCATGCATTATGCTTCACTTATAAGCCTTTACTCAAGGACCACCAACGACCAATTTAAAATGATCATTTTAACTTGACGATCAACTTGACATGTACACACTAAATTGTTCGTAAGTTTTTATTTAGAGATCAAACTGACACAAAACCAACGACCACGTTAAGCAAACTCAATTTTCTATATTGTGACGCAATTTAAGATAGAAATATCTGTGACAAAGCCTCTAAGCGATCTAATCTATCCCAAACTGAGTGATGCTATGCATTATAATTTATGTATAAGCGTTTACTCAAGGAGCAACAATGATCAGTTTATAAAGATCAATTTAGCGAGCTGATCAAGTTGACATGTACGAACAAAATCATCCATAATTTTTGATTTACAGGTCAAAATGACATGAATCCAACACCCACGTTAAGCTAACTCAATTTTCTATATTGTGAGACAATTTAAGACAGAAATAGCTATGACAAAGCCTCTAACCGATCTAATTTATCCCAAACTGCATGATGCCATGCATTATGCTTCACTTATAAGCCTTTACTCAAGGACCACCATTGACCAATTTAAAATGATCATTTTAATTTGCCGATCAATTTCACATGTAGACACTAAATTGTCCGTAACTTTTGATTTAGAGGTCAAAATGACACAAATCCCAAGTACACGTTAAGCTAACTCAATTTTCTATATTGTGACATAATTTAAGATAGAAATAGCTATGACAAAGGCTCCTAGCGATCTAATCTATCACAAACTGCATGATGCCATGCATTATGCTTCACTTATAAGCATTTACTCAAGGAGCTCCAATGACAAATTTAGAAAGATCATTTTAACTGGCTGATTTACTTGACATTCCAGCACTAAATCGTCCATAATTATTGATTTAGAGGTCAAAATGACACGAATCCAACGTTCTATCTAACTCGATTTTCTTTATTGTGAAAAAATTAAAGACAGAACTTGCTGTGACAAAGTCTCCAAGCAATCTAATCTATCCCAAACTGTGTGATGCTATGCATTATGCTTTATTTATTGGCCTTTACTCAAGGCGATCCAATGATCAGCTTAGAATGATCATTTGAACTAGCTGATCAACTGACCTGTCCGCACCAAATCATTTATAACTTTCGATTTACAATTGAATATGACATGAATCCAACACCAATGTTTAACTAGCTCGATTTTCTATATTGTGAAAAAATTTAAAGTCGAAAAAATATGATAAAACCTCTAAGTAATCCAATCTATCCCAAACTGCGTGATGCCATGCATTATGCTTGATTTATATGCCTTGACTACAGGAGCACCAATGATCAGTTTAGAAGTATTATTTTAACTAGCTTATCAACTTGACATGTCTGCACTAAATCATCTTTAAGTTTATAGTTAGAGCTCAAGATGACATGAATCCAACGCCCACGTTAAGCTATTTGAATTTTCAACACTATGACAACATTTGAGATTGAAGAGCTAGACAAAACCTCAAAGCAATGCAATCTATACCAAACTGTGTGATGGCATGCATTATTCTTCATTTATAAGCCGTTACTCAAGGAGCACCAATGATCAATTCAGAATGATCATTTTTACTGGCTGATCAACTTGACATGTCTGCACTAAATCGTCCTTAGCATTTGATTTAGAGGTCAGAATGAAACAAATCCAGCGCCCACGTTAAGCTAACTCAATTTTCTATATTGTGACACAATTTAATACAGAAATGGCTATGACAAACCCTCCAACCGATCTAATTTATCCCAAACTGCATGATACCATGCATTATGCTTCACTTATAAGCCTTTACTCAAGGACCACCAATGACCAATTTAGAATGATCATTTTAATTGGCCGATCAACTTGACATGTACACACTAAATTGTCCATAACTTTTGATTTAGAGGTCAAAATGACACAAATCCCACGTCCACGTTAAGCTAACTCAATTTTCTATATTGTGACACAACTTATGATAGAAATAGCTATAACAAAGCCTCCAAGCGATCTAATCTATCCCAAACTGCATGATGCAATGCATTATGCTTCACTTATAAGCCTTTACTCAAGGAGCTCCAATGATCAATTTAGAAAGATCATTTTAACTGGCTGATTTACTTGGCATTCCAGTACTAAATCGTCCATAACTTTTGATTTAGAGGTCAAAATGACACGAATCCAATGCCGTATCTAACTCGATTTTCTCTATTGTGAAAAAATTTAAGACAGAACTTGCTATGACAAAGCCTCCAAGCAATCTAATCTATCCCAAAGTATGTGATGCGATGCATCATGCTTTATTTATAGGCCGTTACTCAAGGCGATCCAATGATCAGTTTAGAATGATCATTTGAACTAGCTGATCAACTTGACCTGTCCGCACTAAATGATCTATAACTTTTGATTTACAATTTAATATGACATGAATCATACACCAATGTTAAACTAACTCAATTTTCTATATTGTGAAAAAGTTTAAAGTCAAAAAAACTATGATGAAGCCTCCAAGTAATCCGATCTATCCCAAACTGCGTGATTCCATGCATTATGCTTGATTTATATGTCTTTACTACAGGAGCACTAATGATCAGTTTAGAGGTATTATTTTAACTAGCTTGTCAACTTGACATGTCCGCACTAAATCGTCTTTAAGTTTATATTTAGAGCTCAAGATGACATGAATCCAACGCCCACGTTAAGCTATTTGACTTTTCAACACTGTGAGAACATTTGAGATTGAAAGAGCTAAACAAAATCTCAAAGCAATGCAATCTATACCAAAATGCGTGATGGCATGCATTATTCTTCATTTATAAGCCGTTACTCAAGGAGCACCATTGATCAATTCAGAATGATCATTTTTACTGGCCGATCAACTTGACATGTCCTCACTAAATCGTCCATAGCATTTGATTTAGAATTCAGAATGACACGAATCCAGCGCCCACGTTAAGCTAATTCAATTTTCTATATTGTGAAAAAATTTAAGACAGAAATAGCTATGCAGAGCCTCCTAGCAATCTAATCTATCCCAAACTGCGTGATGCCATGTATTATACTTCACTTATAAGCCTTTACTCAAGGAGCACAAATGACCAATTTAGAATGATCATTTTAACTGGCCGATCAACTTGACATGACCGCACTAAATTGACTGTAACTTTTGATTTAGAGGTCAGAATGACACGAATCCAACGCCCATGATAAGCTAACTCAATTTTCTATATTGTGAAAAAATTTAAGACAAAAATAACTATGACAAAGCCTCCAAGCGATCTGATCTATTCTAAACTGCGTGATGCCATGCATTATTCTTCACTTATAAGCCTTTACACAAGGAGCAACAATGACCAATTTAGAAAGATCATTTTAACTGGCCGATAAACCTGACATGCCCGCTCTAAATCATCCATAACTTTTGATTTAGCGATCTGAATGACACAAATCTAATGCCCACGTTAAGCTAACTCAATTTTCTATGAGAAAGCCTCCAACCAATCTAATCTATCCCAAAGTGCGTGATGCTATGCATTATGCTTTATTTATAAGCCTTTACTCAAGGAGCAGCAATGATGTGTTTAGAATGATCATTCTAACTAGCTGATCAACTTGACATGTCCGCACTAAATCGTCTGTTACTTTTGATTTACAGTTCAATATGACATGAATCCAACACTACTGTTAAACTAGCACAATTTTCTGTACTGTGAAAAAATTTAAGATGGAAACAACTATGACAAGGCCTGCAAGTAATCCAATCTATCCCAAACTGCGTGATCCCATGCATTATGCTTGATCTATAAGCCTTTACTACAGGAGCTCCAATGATCAGTTTAGAAGTATTATTTTAACTAGCTGATCAACTTGACATGTCCGCACAAATTTTAGTTTTTATTTAGAGCTCAAGATGACATGAATCAAACGCCCACGTTAAGCTATTTGAATTTTTCACACTGTGACAACATTTGAGATTGAAAGAGCTAGACAAAGCCTCAAAGTAATATAATCTATCCCAACCTGCGTGATGGCATGCATTATTCTTCATTTATAAGCCTTTACTCAAGGAGCACCAATGATCAGTTTAGAATGATCATTTTAACTGGCCGATCAACATGACATGCCCGCTCTAAGTCGTCCATAACTTTTATATTTAGAGGTCATAATGACACGAATCCAACTCCCACGTTAAGGTAACTCAATTTTCTGTATTGGGAAAAAATTTAAAACAGAAATCGCTATGACAGAGACTCCAAGCGATCTAATCTATCCCAAACTGCGTGATGTCTTGCATTATGTTTCACTTATAAGCCTTCACTCAAGGAGCGCCAATGACCAATTTAGAATGATCATTTTAACTGGCCGGTCAACTTGACATGTGCGCTCTAAATCATCCATAATTTTTGATTTAAAGGTCAGAATGACACGAATCCAACGCCCACGTTAAGCTAATTCTATTTTCTCTACTACGAAAAAATTTAAGACAGAAATTGCTATAAAAAAGCCTCCAACCAATCTAATCAATCCCAAACTACGTGATGGTGTGCATTATGCTTCATTTATAAGCATTTACTCAAGGAGCACCAATGATCAGTTTAGAATGATCGTTTTAACCAGATGATCAACTTGACATGCCCGCACTAAATCGTCCATAACATTTGACTTACAGTTCAAAATTACATGAATCCAACATCCACGTTAAGCTAGCTCAATTTTCTATGTTGTGAAAAAATTTAAGATCCAAAAAAACTATGATAAAGCCTCCATGTAATCCACTCTATCCCAAACTGCATGATGTCATGCATTATGCTTGATTTATAAGCCTTTACTGCAGGAGCACCAATGATCAGTTTAGAAGTATTATTTTCACTAGCTGACCAACTCCGCACAAAATAGTCTTTTATTTTTTATTCAAAGCTCAAGATATCATTAATCCAACGCCCACGTTACGCTATTTCAATTTTCCATACTGTGACAACGTTTGAGATTAAAAGAGCTAGACAAAACCTCAAAGTAAAGCAATCTATCCAAAACTGCATGATGGCATGCATTATTCTTCATTTCCTATCCTTTACTTAGGGAGCACCAATGATCAGTTAAGAATGATCATTTTAACTGGCCGATCAACTTGACATGTCCTAACTAAATCATCTGTAACTTTTGATTTAGAGATTAGAATGACACGAATCCAACGGCCACGTTAAGATAACTCAATTTTCTATATTGTGAAAAAATTTAATAAAAAATTAGCAATGAAAAAGCCTCCAAGCGATCTAATCTATCACGAACTGCGTGATGCCATGCATTATACTTCACTTATAAGCCTTTACACAAGGAGCACCGATGACCAATTTAGAATGATCATTTTAACTGGCCGATACTCTTGACATGTCCGCTCTAAATGGTCCATAACTTTTGATTTAGATGTCAGAATGACATGAATCCAACGCCCACGTTAAGCTAACTCAATTTTCTATATAATGAAAAAATTTAAGACAGAAAATGCTATGACAAAGCCTTCAGCAATCTAATCTATCTCAAACTGTGTGATGCTATGCATTATGCTTTATTTATAAGCCTTTACTCAAGGAGAACCAATGATCAGTTTAGAATGATCATTTTAACTGGCCGATCAACTTGACATATCCACACTAAATTGTCCGTAACATTTGATTTAGAGGTCAGAATGACCCGAATCCAACGCTCACATTAAGCTAACTCGAATTGTATATTGTGAAAAGATTTAAGACAAAAATAGCTATGAAAAAGCCTCCAAGCAATCTAATCTATCCCAAACTACGTGATGCCATGCATTATGTTTCACTAATAAGTCTTTACTCAAGGAGCACCAGTGACCAATTTAGAGTCATCATTTCAACTGGCCGATCAACTTGACATGTCCGCACTAAATCATCCATAACTTTTGATTTAGAGGTCAAAATGACCTGAATCCAACGCCCACGTTAAGCCGACTCAATTTTCTATATTGTGAAAAAAATTTAAGACAGAAATTGCTATGACAAAGCCTCCAAGCAATCTAATCTATCCCAGACTACGTGATGTTATGCATTATGCTATATTTATAAGCATTCACTTAAGGAGCACCAATGATCAGTTTAGCATGATAATTTTAACTAGCTGATCAACTTGACATGTCCAACGCCCACGTTAAGCTAGCTCAATTTTCAATGTTGTGACAACATTTGAGATCGAAGGAGCTAGACAAAGCCTCAAAGAAATGCAATATATCCCAAATTGCATGATTCCATGCATTATGCTTACTCAAGGAGCACCAATGATCATTTTAGAACTGGCCGATCAACTTCACATGTCTGCACTAAATCGTCAGTAACTTTTAATTTAGAGATCAAAATGACACGAATCCAACACCCATGTTAAGCTAACTGAATTTTCTATATCGTGAAAAATTTAAGATCAAAATAGCAATGCAAAACCTCCAAGTAATCCAATCTATCCAAATCTGCGTGATGCCATGCATTATGCTTATTTGTAAGCCTTTACTCAAGGAGCACCAATGATCAGTTTAGAATTATCATTTTAAGTAGTTGATCAGCTTAATATGTTTGCACTAAATCGTCTTTTACTTTTTATTTTGAGATCAAGATGACATGAATCCAACGCTCACGTTAAGCTAACTTAATTTTCCATATTGCGAAAATATTTGAGATTGAAAAAGCTAGACAAAGCATTAAAGTAATGCAATCTATTTGAAACTGCTTGATACCGTGCATTATGCTTCATTTATAAGCCTTTACTAAGGAGCACCATTGATCAATTTGGAATGATCATTTTAACTGGCCGATCAACTTGACATGTCCGCAATAATCATCCATAACTTTTGATTTATAGTACAGAGTGACATGAATCCAACGCCCACGTTAAACTAGCTCAAAATTCTATATTTTGACAAAATTTAAGACCAAAACAGCTACAATCAAGCCTCCAAAAAATCCAATGTATCCCAAACTGCGTGATGCCATGCATTATGCTTCATTTATAAGTGTTTACTAAAAGAGCACCAATTATCAGTTTACAATGATCATTTTAATTGGCCGATCAACTTGATATGTGTGCACTAAATCGTCTTTATCTTTTTATTTAGAGTTCGAAATGACATGAATCCAACGCACACGTGTAGCTAGCTAAATATTCTATATTGTGACAAAAGTTAAGACCGAAATAGCTACTACAAAGCCTCCAAATAATCCAATCTATCCCAAACTGCATGATGCCATGCATTATGCTTCATTCATAAGCCTTTACGCAAGAAGCATTAATGATCAGTTTAGAATGATCATTTTAACTAGCTGATCAACTTGACATGTCCGCTTTAAATCATATTTAACATTTATTTAGAGCTCGAAATGAAATGAATCCAACTCCCACGTTAAGCTAGCTAAAATTTCAATATTGTGACAACATTTGAGGCTGAAAGAGTTATGAAAAAGCCTACAAGTAATCTAATGTATCAAAGCTACGTGATGCCATGCATTACACTTCATTTATAATCCTTTACTCAGGAGCACCAAATATCAGTTTGGAATGATCATTTTAGCTAGCTAATCAGTTTGACATGTCTGCACTATATCATCAATAACGTTTGATTTAGAGTTCAGAATGACACGAATCCAACGCCCACATAAAGGTAGCTCAAAATTCTACATTGTGACAAAATTTAAGACCGAAAATAGCTACAACAAAGCCTCCAAGTAATCCAATTTATCCAAAACAGCGTAGTTCATTGAATTATGCTTCATTAATAAGCATTTACTAAAGCAGCACTGATGATCAGTTTGGAATGATCATTATAACTAGCTCATTAACTTGACATGTCCGCTCTAAATTTTCCTTAACTTTTAATTTAGAGCTCAAATTGAAATGAATCCAATGCCCATGTTAATCTAGCTCAAATTTCAATATTGTGGCTACATATGAGGTTGAAAGAGCTACGAAAAAGCCTCCAAGTAATCCAATGTATCCCAAACTCTATGATACCATGCATTATGCTTCATTTATAAGCCTTTACTCAGCAGCACCAATGATCAGTTTGGAATGAACATTTTAATTTGATGATAAACTTCATATGTCCGCACTAAATCGACTATAAGTTTTGATATAGAGTTTAGAATAAAACGAATCCAACGCCCACGTTATGCTAGCTCAATTTTCTATATTGTGAAAACATTTGAGACTGAAAGAGCTATGACAAAAACTTTAAAAAATCCAATGTATCCCAAACTGCGTGATGTCATGCATTATGCTTTATTTATAAGCGTTTACTGAATGAGCACCAATTATCAGTTTAGAATGATCATTTTAACTGGCCGATAAACTTGAGATGTCTGCAGTAAATCATCCGTAACTTTTGATTTAGAGTTCAAAATGACATGAATCCAATGCGCACGTTGAGCTAGCTAAATATTCTATAATATAATAAAATTTAAAGCCGAAATAGCTACCACAAAGCGTCCAAGTAGTCCAATCTATCCCAAACTGCGTGATGCCATGCATTATGATTCATTTATAAGCCTTACTCAAAGAGCACCAGAGATCAGTTTAGAATAATCATTTTAACTGGCCGATAACCTTGACATGTCCGCTGTACATTGTCCTTAATTTTTAATTTAGAGCTCAAAATGAAATGAATCCAATGCCCACGTTAAGCTAGCTCAAATAACAATATTGTGACAATATTTAAGGCTGAAAGAACTTCGGAAAAGCCTCCAAGTAATCCAATATATCCCAAACTTCGTGATGACATGCATTACGCTTCATTTATAAGGTTTTACTCAGGAGCACCAATGATCAGTTTGTAATGATCATTTTAACTTCACGATAAACTTGACATGTCCGCAATAAATCAACTGTAACTTTTGATATACAGATCAGAATGACAAGAATCCAACGCCCACGTTACTCTAGCTCAATTTTCTATATTGCAAAAACATTTGAGGCTGAAAGATCTATGACAAAGCCTTCAAGTAATCCAATCTATCCCAAACTGCGTGATGCCGTGCATTTTGCCTCATTTATAAACCTTTATTGAAGAGCACCAATTATCAGTTTAGAATGATCATTTTAGCTGGCCGATCAACTTGACATATCCACATTAAATCATCAGAAACATTTGATTTAGAGTTCAGAATGATACGAATCCAACACCCACGTTGAGCTAGATCAATATTCTATATTGTGACAAAATTTAAGACCGAAATAGCTACAACAAAGCCTCCAAGTAATCCAATTTAGCCGAAACAGCGTAATGCAATGCATTATGCTTCATTGATAAGCCTTTACTCAAGGAGCACTGATAATCAGCTTGGAATGACCATTTTAACTATCTAATCAACTTGAAATTTCCGCTCTAAATTGCCTTTAATTTTTAATATTGAGCTCAAATTGAAATGAATCAACCGCCCACGTTAAACTAGCTCAAATTTCAATATTGTGACAATATTTGAGGTTCAACGAGCTACGAAAAAGCCTCCAAGTAATCAACTGTATCCCAAACTACGTGATGCCATGCATTATGCTTCATTGATAAGCCTTTATTTAAGAAGCACCAGTTATCAGCTTAGAATAATCATTTTAACTGGCCGATCAACTTGACATGTCCGTTCCAAATTGTCTTTAACTTTTAATTTAGAGCTCAAAATGAAATGAATCCAATGCCCACATTAAACTAGCTCAAATTTCAATATTATGACAACATTTGAGGCTGAAAGAGCTTCAAAAAAGCCTCCAAGTAATCCAATGTATCCTAAACTTCGTGATACCATGCATTACGCTTCATTTATAAGGCTTTACTCAGGAGCACCAATGATTAGTTTTGAATTATCATTTTAACTTGACGATAAACTTGACATGTCCACTCTAAATCGACAGTAACTTTTGATATAGAGATGAGAATGACACGAATCCAACGCCCATGTTACGCTAGCTCAATTTTCTATGTTGTGAAAACATTTGAAACTGAAAGATTTATGACAAAGCCTCCAGTAATCCAATTTATCCCAATCTGCGTGATACCATGCACTATGCTTCATTTATAAGCGTTTACTGAAGGAGCACCAACTATTAGTTTAGAATGATCATTTTAACTGGCCGATCAATTTGACATGTCTGCACTAAATCAGTCGTAGCTTTTGATTTAGAGTTCAGAGTGACACAAATCCAACTCCCAGGTTGAGCTAGCTAAATATTGTATATTGTGACAAAATTTAAGACCAAAATAGCGACCACAAAGCGTCCAAGTAGTCCAATTTGTCCCAAACTGCGTGATGTCATGCATTACGCTTCATTTATAAGCCTTTATTGAAGGAGCACTAATGATCAGTTTAAAATGATCATTTTAACTAGGTTATGAACTTGAGATGTCCGTTCTAAATCGTATTTAACTTTTAATTTAGAGCTCAAAATGAAATGAATCCAATGCCCACGTTAAGCTAGCTAAAATTTCAATATTGTGGCAACATTTGAGGCTGAAAGAGCTAAGAAAAAGCCTCCAAGTAATCAAATGTATCCCAAACTGCATGATGCCATGCATTAAGTTTCATTTATAAGCATTTACTCAAGGAGCACCAATGATCAGTTTAGAATGATCATTTTAACAGTCCGATCAACTTGACATGTTTGCACTAAATCGTGCTTAACTTTTGATGTAGAGTTCAAAATGACACGAATCCAATGCCCACATTAAGCTTGCTCTTTTTTCTATACGGTGACAAAATTTACGACCGAAATAGCTATAACAAAGTCTGCAGGTAATCCAATGTATCTCCAATTGTGTGATGCCATTCTCTATGCTTCATTTATAAACCTTTACTCAAGGAGTACCAATGATTAGTGTAAAATGATCATTTTAACTGGCAGATAACCTTGACATTTCCACAATAAATCGCCCGTAACTTTTGATTTAGAGTCAAAATGTTACGATTCCAACGCCCACGTTAAGCTAGCTCAATTTTCTATATTGTGGAAAAATTTAAGACAGAAATAGCTACGACCAATCATCCAAGAAATTAAATCTATCCAGGACTGCATGATGCCATTATTATGCTTAATTTATATGCCTTTACTCAAGGAGCAGAAATGATCAGTTTAGAATTACCATTTTAATTAGGTGATCAACTTGACATGTCCACACTAAATCATCTTTTTCTTTTGATATAGAGTTCAGAATGACAAGAATACAAGGACCATGTTAAGCTAGCTCAATTATCTATATTGTGACCATAATTGACACTTAAATTGATATGACAAAACCTCAAAGTAATCCAATCTATCTCAAAATGCATGATGTCGTGCATTATGCTTCATTTATATACCTTTACTCAAGGAGCACCAATGATCAGTTTAGAATGATCATTTTAACTTGCTGATCAATTTGAAATTTCCACAGTAAATCGTCTTTAGCTTTTTATTTAGAGTAAAAATGACATGAGTCTAACGCCTAGGTTAAGATAGCTCAATTTTCCATATTGTGACAAAATTTGAGATTGAAAGAGCTACTACAAAGCCTCCATGTAATCCAATGTATCACAAACTGGGTGATGCCATACATTATGTTTCATTTATCAGCCTTTACTTACGGAACACCAATGAGCAATTTAGAATGATCATTTGAATTGGCCGATAAACTTGACATGTTTGCACTAAAACGTCTGTTACTTTTGATTTATAGTTCAAAAAGATACGACTCCAATGCCCACGTTAAGCTAGCTCAACTTTCTATGTTGTTACATATTTAAGACCGATATAACTGCGACAAAGCCGTTATGTAATCCATTCTATCCCAAATAGTGTGATGCGATGCATGATGCTTCATTTGATAAGCCTTTACTCAAGGAGCACCAATGATAAGGTTACAATGATCATTTTAACTGTCCAATCAACTTTACATGTTTACACTTAATCGTCCGTAACTTTTGATTTAGAGTTCGAAATGATACGAATCCAACGTCCAATTTAAGCTAGCTCAATTTTCCATATTGTGATAAAGTTTAAGACCCAAATAGCTACGAAAAAACCTCCAAGTAATCCAATCTATCCCAAACTGCGTGATGCAATGCCTTATGCTTCATTTATAAGCCTTTACTCAAGGAGCACCAATGATCAATTTAGAATCATCATTTTAACTAGCTGATCAACTTGACATGTCTGCACTAAATCGTCTTGAACTTTTTATTTAGAGCTCAAAATGACATGAGTCCAACTCCCACGTCAAGCTAGCTCAATTTTCTATATTCTGACAATATTTAAGACAGAAAGAGCTACTACAAAGCTTCCAAGTAATCCAATGGATCCCGAACTGCGTGATGCCATGCATTATGCATCATTTATAAGGCTTTACACAAGGAGCACCAATGATTAGTTCAGAATGATCATGGGACTGGCCAATCAACTTGGCATGTCTAGAATAAATCGTATGTACCATTAGATTTAGTGTTCAAAATGACACGAATCCAATGCTCACGTAAAGCTAGCTCAATTTTCTATATTGTGACAACATTTGAGACTGAAAGAGTTACAACAAAGCCTCCAAGTAATCCAATTTATCCCAAACAGCGCGATGACATGCACTATAATTCAATTATAAGCCTTTACTCAAGGAGCACCAATGATCATTTTAGAATGGTCATTTTAACTCGCCGATCAACTTGAAATATCCGCACTAAATCATCCGTAACTTTTTGGTTTAGAGGTCAAAAGGACTTGAATCCAAAGCCCACGTTAAGCTATCTTAATTTTCTATATTGTGACAAAATTTAAGACTGAAAGAGCTTAGACAAAGCCTCCAAGTAATCCAATGTATCCCAACTTCCATGATGCCATGCATTCTGCTTCATATATAAGCCTTACACTTTTGATTTAGAGCTCAAAATGACATGAGTGCAACGCCCACGTTAAGCTAGCTCAATTTTTCATATTGTGGCAACATTTGAGACTAAAAGAGCTACTACAAAGCCTACAAGTAATCCAATGTATCCCAAACTAAGTGATGCCATGCATTATGACTCATTTAGAAGCCTTACTCAAGGAGCACTAATGATCAGTTTACAATGATCATTTTAACTGTCCGATCAACTTGACATTTCTGCACTAAATCTTTTGTAACTTTTGATTTAGAGTTCAGAATGACACGAATCAACCGCCCACGTTAAGCTAGCTCAATTTTCTATATTGTGAGCAAATTTAAGACCAATATAGCTACAACAAAGCCTCCAAGTAATCCAATGTATCTCAAACTATGTGATACCAGGCATTATGCTTTATCTATAAGCCTTTACTCAAGGAGCCCCAATGATCAGTTTAGAATAATCATTTGACTGTCCGATAAACTTGACATGTATACACTAAATCGTCCGTTACTTTTGATTTAGAGTTCAAAATGACACGATTACAATGCCCACGTTAAGCTAACTTAATTTTCTATATTGTCACAAAAATTAAAACTGAAATAGCTAAGACAAAGCCACCAAATATTTCAATATATCCCAGACTACATGATGTCGTGCATTATGCTTCATTTATATGCCTTTACTCAAGGAGCACAAATGATCAGTTTAGAATGATCATTTCAACTAGATGATCAACTTGACATGTCCATACTAAATCACCTTTAACTTTCGATATAGAGTTCAGAATGGCACGAATCCAACGACCACGTTAGGCTATCTCAGTTTTCTATGTTGTGACAATATTTGACACTGAAATTGCTACGACATAGCCTTAAAGTAATCCAATCTGTCCAAAAACGTGTGGTGCCACACATTATGTTTCATTTATAAACCATTACTCAAGGAGCACCAATGATTATTTTAGAATTATCATTTCACTAGCTGATCAACTTGAAATGTCCGCACTAAATCGTCTTTAACTTTTGATTTAGAGTAAAAATGACATGAGTCCAACGCCGAGGTTAAAATAGCTCAATTTGCCATACTGTGAGAACATTTGAGATTAAAAGAGATACTACAAAGCCTCCATGTAATCCAATGTTTCCCAAACGCATTATGCTTCATTTATAAGGCTTTACTTAAGGAGCACCAATGATCAGTTTAGAATGATCGATTTAATAGGCCGATCAACTTGACATTTTTGCACCAAATCGTCTTTAACTTTTGATTTAGAGCTGAAAATGACTTGAGTCCAACGCCCACATCAAGCTAGCTCAATTTTCCATAGTGTCATAATATTTGAAACTGGAAGAGCTACTAAAAAGCTTGCAAGTAATCCAATGTATCCCGAACTGCGTGATGTCATGCCTTATGCTTCATTTATAAGGCTCTACTCAAGGAGCAACAATGATCAGTTTAGAATGATGATTTTACTGGCCGATCAACCTGACATGTCTGCAGTAAATCGTCCGTACCTTTAGATTTATTGTTTTCGGAATGACAAGAATCCAACGCCCACGTTTAGCTTTTGATTTAGTGTTCGGAATGTCTGCACAAAATTGTTCGTAACTTTTGATTTAGAGTTCAAAATGACATGAATCCAACAGCCACGTTAAGCTAGCTCAATTTTCTATATTGTGAACACCTTTGAAACGGAAAGAGCTACGACAAAGCCTCCAAGTAATCCAATGTATCCCAAACTGCATGATGTCGTGGATTATGGTGCATTTATAAGCCTACTTAAGGAGCACCAATTATCATTTTAGAACGATCATTTTAACTTGCTGCAAAACTTGACATGTCCGCACTAAATCTTCTTTAACTTTTTCTTTAGAGCTCAAAATGTCATCCATACAACGCCCATTTAAGTTAGCTCCATTTTCCATATTGTGACAATATTTGAGACTGAAATATCTACTCCAAAGCTTCCAAGTAATCCAATGTATCCCATACTGCATGATGCCATTCATTATGCTTCATTTACAAGCCTTTACTCAAGGAGCGGCAATCATCAGTTTAGAATGATCATTTTAACTGGTCGATCAACTTAACATGTCCGTGATAAATGGTACGTAACTTTTGATTGAGAGTACAGAATGACACGAATCTTAAGCCCATGTTAAACTAGCTTAATTTTCTAAATTGTGAAAAAATTTAACACCGAAATAGCTACGCGAAAGCCTACAAGTAATCCAAACTATCACGAACTGTGTGATCCCATCCCTTATGCTTCATTTACAAGCCTTTACTCAAGGAGCACCAATAATCAGTTAAGAATGATCACTTTAACTGGAATATCAATTTGACATCTCCACACTAAATCGCTCGTATATTTTGATTTAGCGTTCGGAATGAAACGAATCAAACGCCTACGTTAAGCTAGCTCAATTTTTTATATTGTAGCAATATTTATGACTAAAAGAGGTACTGCAAAGCCTCCAAGTAATCCAATGTATCCCAAAAAGCGTGATGCCATTCATTGTGCTTCATTTACAAGCCTTTACTCAAGCAGCACCAATGATCAGCTTAGAATGATCATTATAACTGGACGATCAACTTGACATGTCCACACTAAATCGTTCGTAACTTTTGATTTAGAGTTCAGAATGACACGAATGCAACGCCCACGTTAATCTAGCACAATTTTCTATATTATAACAACATTTGAGACTGAAAGAGCTACTCCAAAGACTCCAAGTAATCCATTCTATCCGAAATTGCGTGATGCCATGCATTATGCTTCATTTATATGCCTTTACTCAAGGAGGACCAATGAGCAGTTTGGAATGATCATTTTAATTGGCCGATAAACTTGACATGTCCGCACTAAATCATCCATAACTTTTGATTTAGAATTCAAAATGACACGAATCATACGCCCACGTTAAGCTAGCTCAATTTTCTATATTGTGAAAACATTTGAAATGGAAAGAGCTACAACAAAGCCTCCAAGTAATCCAATGTATCCCAAACTGCGTGATGCCGTGTAATATGCTTCATTTTAAAACCTATACTCAAGAAGCACCAATTATCATTATAGAATGCTCATTTTAACTAGCTCATAAACTTGATATGTCTACACTAAATCTTCTTTAACTTTTCTTTAGAGCTCGAAATGACATGGGTCCAACGCCCACGTTAAGCTAGCTCAATTTTCAATATTGTGACAACATTTGAGACTGAAAGAGCTACTACAATGCGTCCAAGTAATCCAATGTATACCAAACTGTGTGACGCCATGCACGATGCCTCATTTATTAGCCTTTATTCAAGGAGCACCAATGATCAGTTTAGAATTATCATTTTAACGGGCTGATCAACTAGACATGTCCGTACTAAATTGTCCATAACTTTTGATTTAGAGTTTGGAATGACATGAATCAAACACCCACGTAAAGCTAGCTCAATTTTCAATGTTGTGACAACATTTGAGACGGAAAGAGCTACGACAAAGCCTACAAGTAATTCAATGTATCCCAAACTGCATAATGCCATTCTTTATGCTTTGTTTATAAGCCTTTACTCAAGGAGTACCAATCATCAGCTTAGAATGATCATTATAACTGGACGATCAACTTGACATGTCCACACTAAATCGTTCGTAACTTTTGATTTAGAGTTCAGAATGACACGAATGCAACGCCCACGTTAATCTAGCACAATTTTCTATATTATAACAACATTTGAGACTGAAAGAGCTACTCCAAAGACTCCAAGTAATCCATTCTATCCGAAATTGCGTGATGCCATGCATTATGCTTCATTTATATGCCTTTACTCAAGGAGGACCAATGAGCAGTTTGGAATGATCATTTTAATTGGCCGATAAACTTGACATGTCCGCACTAAATCATCCATAACTTTTGATTTAGAATTCAAAATGACACGAATCATACGCCCACGTTAAGCTAGCTCAATTTTCTATATTGTGAAAACATTTGAAATGGAAAGAGCTACAACAAAGCCTCCAAGTAATCCAATGTATCCCAAACTGCGTGATGCCGTGTAATATGCTTCATTTTAAAACCTATACTCAAGAAGCACCAATTATCATTATAGAATGCTCATTTTAACTAGCTCATAAACTTGATATGTCTACACTAAATCTTCTTTAAATTTTTCTTTAGAGCTCAAAATGACATGGGTCCAACGCCCGCGTTAAGCTAGCTCAATTTTCAATATTGTGACAACATTTGAGACTGAAAGAGCTACTACCATGCGTCCAAGTTATCCAATGTATACCAAACTGTGTGACGCCATGCACGATGCCTCATTTAATAGCCTTTATTCAAGGAGCACCAATGATCAGTTTAGAATTATCATTTTAACGGGCTGATCAACTAGACATGTCCGTACTAAATTGTCCTTAACTTTTGATTTAGAGTTTGGAATGACATGAATCAAACACCCACATAAAGCTAGCTCAATTTTCAATGTTGTGACAACATTTGAGACGGAAAGAGCTACGACAAAGCCTACAAGTAATTCAATGTATCCCAAACAGCATAATGCCATTCTTTATGCTTTGTTTATAAGCCTTTACTCAAGGAGCACCATTGATCAGTTTAGAATGATCATTTTAACTCGCTGATCAACTTGACATGTCTGCACTAAATCGTTTTTAACTTTTGATTTAGAGCTCAAAATGACGTGTGCCCAACGCCCACGTTAAGCTAGCTCAATGTTTCATATTGTGACAACGTGTAAGGCTGAAAGAGCTACGAAAAAGCCTCCAAGTAATCCAATGTAGCCGTAGCTTTGTTATGACATATATTATGCTTCATTTGTGAGCCTTTAGTAAAGAGAACCAATGATCAGTTTAGAATGATAAATGGCCGATCAAGTTGACATGTCGGCACTAAATCGTCAGTAACTTAGAGTTCAGAATGACACGGATCCAACGCCCATGTTATGCTAGCTCAATTGTTCATATTGTGACAACACTTGAGGTTGAAAGAGCTACGAAAAAGCCTCCAATTAATCCAATGTATCCCAAACTTCGTGATGCCATGTATTATGATTCATTTATAAGCATTTACTAAAGGAACACCAATGATCAAATTAGAATGATCCTTTTAACTGGCGGATCAACATGACATGTCCGCACTAAATCGTCCGTTACTGTTGATTTAGAGTTCAGAAAGACTCGAATCCATCGCCCACGTTAACCTAGCTCTATTGTTCATATTGTGACAACATTTGAAATTCAAATAGCTATAAAAAAACCTCTAATTAATATAATGTATCCCAAAGTTCGTGATGCCATCTATTATGCTCCATTTATAAGCCTTTACTAAAGGAGTACCATTGATTAATTTAGAATGATCATTTTAAATGGCCGATCAACGTCACATGTCCACACTAAATCGTCCGTAACTTTTTATTTAGAGTTCAGAATAACACAAATCCAATGCCCATATTAATCTAGCTCACTATTTGTATATTGTGACAAAATATAATACCGAAATAGCTACGACAAAGCCTCCAAGTAATCCAATGTATCCCAAACTGGGTGATACCATGCATTATGCTTCATTTATAAGCTTTTACTCAACGATCACCAATGATCAGCTTAGAATGATCACTTTAACTAGCCGATCAACTTGAAATGTATGCATTAAATCGTCTATAACCTTTGATTTAGAGTTCAGAATGACACGATTCAAACGCCCACGTTCAGTTACCTCAATTTTCTATATTGTGCTTAAATTTAAGACCAAAATATCTATGGCAAAGCCTCCAAATAATCCAATGTATCCCAATTTGTGTGATGCCATGCAATATGCTCCATTTATAAGCATTTACTCATTGAGCACCCAGGATCAGTTCACCACGATCATTTTAACTGGCCGATCAACTTGCCATCTGCGCACTAAATCGTCCATAACTTTTGATTTAAAGTTCAGTATAACATGAATCCAACTCCCACATTAACCTAGCTCTATTTTCTATATTATGACAAAATTTGAGACTAAAAAACTACCACAAAGCCTTCAAATAATCCAATCTATGTTAAAATGCGTGATGTCATGCATTATGCTTCATTTATAAGTTTTTACTAAATGGGCACTAATGATCACTTTAGAATAATGAGTTTAGAATGGTCACTTTAACTGGCTGATCCTTTTGACATGTACGCACTAAAGTGTCCGAAACTTTGGATTTAAAGTTCAGAATGACATGAATCCAACGCCCACGTTATGCTAGCTCAATTTTGTATATTGTGACAAAATTTAAGAACGAAATACCAACGACAAAGTTTCAAGTAATCCAATCTATCCCAAACTGCGTGATGCCATACATTATACTTCATTTGTAAACCTTTGCTCAATGAGCTCCAGTGATCAATTTATAATGATCAATTTAACTACCCGATAAACTTTACATGTACGCACTAAATCGTCTTAAACTTTTGATTTCGAATTCAGAATGACATGAATCCAACTCCCACGTTAAGATAGCTCAATTTTCTATATAGTTAAGAAAATTAAGACCAAAACAGAAACGACAAAGCCTCCAAGTAAACCAATGTATCCCAAACAGTGTGATGCCATGCATTATGCTTCATTTATAAACCTTAACGCAAGCAGCACCAATGATAAGTTTAGAATGATCATTTAAACTAGCCGATCAACTTGACATGTATGCAATAAATTCTCTGTAACTTTTGATGTAAATTTCAGAATGACACAAATCCAACGCCCACGTTAAGCTACCTCAATTTTCGATACTGTGATAAAGTTTAAGACCAAAATAGCTATGACAAAGCCTCCAAGTAATCCAATGTAACCCAAACTGCGTGATGCCATGCCATATGCTCCATTTATAAGCCCTTACTCATGGAGCACCAATGATCAGTTAAGCATGATCACTTTAACTGGCCGATCAACTTGACACCTATGCACTAAATTGTCCTTAACTTTTGATTTAGAGTTAAGAATGACACGAATCCAACTCCCACAATTAGCTAGCTCTATTTCTATATTGTGACTAAAATTAAGACTGAAATAGCAATGACAAAGCCTCCAAGTAATACAATGTATCCCAAACTGTGTGATGCCAAGCATTATGCTTCATTTATAAGCCTTTACTCAAGGAGCTCCAGTGATCAATTTATAATGATCATTTTAACTGGCCGATCAACTTAACATGTACGCACTAAATCGTCTTGAACATTTTATTTCTAGTTCAGAATGACATGAATCCAACTTCCACATTAAGATAGCTCAATTTTCTATATAGTGATGAGAGTTAAGACCAAAACAGAAACGACAAAGCCTCCACGTAATCCAATGTATCCCAAACAGCGTGATGCCATGCATTATGCTTCATTTATAAGCCTTTACGCAAGGAGCACCAATGATGAGTTTAGAATGATCATTTCAACTGGCCGATCAACTTGACATGCATGCAATAAATCGTCTGTAACTTTTGATGTAGATTTCAGAATGACACAAACCCAACGCCCACATTAAGGTACCTAAATTTTCGATATTCTGATAACATTTAAGACCGAAATAGCTATTACAAAGCCTCCAAGTAATCCAATGTAACTCAAACTGGGTGATGCCATGCCATATGTTCAATTTATAAGCCCTTACTCATGGAGCACCAATGATCAGTTAAGCATGATCATTTTAACTGCCCGATCAACTTGACATCTATGCACTAAATCGTCCTTAACTTTTGATTTAGAGTTCAGAATGACACGAATCCAACTCCCACATTTAGCTAGCTCTATTTCTATAATGTGACTAAAGTTAAGACCGAAATAGCAACGACAAAGCCTCCAAGTAATACAATGTATCCCAAACTGTGTGATGCCATGCATTATGGTTCATTTATAAGCCGTTACTCAAGGAGCACCAATGATCAGCTTAGAATGATCATTTTAACTGGCCGATCAACTTGACATGTACGCACTAAATCGTCTTGAACTTTTGATTTCGAATTCAGAATGACATGAATCCAACTCCCACATTAAGATAGCTCGATTTTCTATAAAGTGACAAAATTTAAGACAAAAACAGAAACAACAAAGCCTCTAAGTAATCCAATGTATCCCAAACAGTGTGATGCCATGCATTATGCTTCATTTATAAGCCTTTACGCAAGGAGCACCAATGATGAGTTTAATGATCATTTCAACCGGCCGTTCAACTTGACATATATGCAATAAATCGTCTGTAACTTTTGATGTAGATTTCAGAATGACACAAACCCAACGCCCACATTTAGCTACATCAACTTTTGATATTGTGATATAATTTAAGACCGAAATAGCTACGACAAAGCCTCCAAGTAATCCAATATAACTCAAACTGCGTGATGCCATGCCATATGCTCCATTTATAAGCCCTTACTCATCAAGCACCAATGATCAGCTAAGCATGATCATTTTGACTGGCCGATAACTATGCAACAAATCGTCCAAACTTTTGATTTAGAGTTCAGAATGACACGAATCCAACTCCCCCATTTAGCTAGCTCTATTTTCTATATTGTGATTAAAATCAAGACCGAAATAGCAACGACAAAGCCTCCAAGTAATACAATCTATCCCATACTGTGTGATGCCATGCATTATGCTTCATTTATAAGCCTTTACTCATGGAGCACCAATGATCAGCTTAAAATGATCATTTTAACTGCCCCATCAACTTGACATGTATGCACTAAATCGTCTTGAACTTTTGATTTCGAATTCAAAATGACATGAATCCAACTCCCATGTTAAGATAGCTCAATGTTCTATATAGTGACAAAAATTAAGACCAAAACAGAAACGACAAAGCCTCCAAGTAATCCAATGTATCCCAAACAGCGTGATGCCATGCATTATGCTTCATTTATAAGCCTTTACGCAAGGAGCACCAATGATGAGTTTAGAATGATCATTTCAACTGGCTGACCAACTTGACATGTATGCAATAAATCGTTTGTAACTTTTATGTAGATTTCAGAATGACACAAACCCAACGCCCATGTTTAGCTACCTCAATTTTCGATGTTGTGATAAAATTTAAGACCGAAATAGCTACGAAAAAGCCTCCAAGTAATCCAATGTAACTCAAACTGTGTGATGCATGCCATATGCTCAATTTATAAGCCCTTACTCATGGAGCACCAATGATCATTTAAGCATGATCATTTTAACTTTTTTATTTAAAGTTTAGAATGACACGAATCCAATGCCCACATTAAGCTACCTCAATTTTATATATTGTGATAAAATTTAAAACCGAATTAGCTACGACAAAGCCTCCAATCAATCCAATGTATCCGA
Organism: Pugionium dolabratum; assembly: GCA_018901945.1. Taxonomy (NCBI): domain Eukaryota; kingdom Viridiplantae; phylum Streptophyta; class Magnoliopsida; order Brassicales; family Brassicaceae; genus Pugionium; species Pugionium dolabratum. Next base: position 277,345 of record JAEVFF010000280.1, read on the forward strand.
AACTACGTGATGCCATGTAATATGCTCCATTTATAAGCCTTTACTCAACGAACACCAATGATGAGGTTAGCACTATCATTTTAACTCGCCCATCAACTTTCCAGCTACCCACTAAATCGTCCTTAACTCTTGATTTACAATTCAGAATGACACGATCCAACTCACACATTAAGCTATCTTATTTTCTATATTGTGGCAACATTTGAGACTAAAATAACTACCAGAAAGCCTTATATTAATCCAATCTTTTTATGAAGGAGAACTAATTATAAGTTTTTATGCTTCATTTATTAGAATGGTCACTTTAACTGTCCGATCAACTTGACATGTCCGCATTAAATCGTCCAAAACTTTTGATTTAGAGTTCAGAATGACATGAATCCAACAGCCACGTTAAGCTAGCTCAGTTTTTGATATTGTGACAAAATTTATTAACGAAATAGCTACGACAAAGCTTTCAGGTAATCTAATCTATCCCAAACTGCGTGATGCCATGCATTATCTTCATTTGTAAACCTTTGCTGAATGAGCTCGAGTAATCAATTTAGAATGATCAATTTTATCTAACCGATAAATTTGACATGTCCGCACAAAATCGTCTGTAACTTTTGATTTCGAGTTTAGAATGACATGAATCCTACACCCACGTAAAGGTAGCTCAATCTTCTATATTATGACGAATTTTAAGACCAAAATAGCGATGAAACGCCTCCAAGTAATCCAATGTATCCCAAACTGCGTGATGTCATGCATTATGCTTCATTAATAAGGCTTTACTCTAGGAGCACCAATGATCAGTTTAAAATGATCATTTCAACTGACCGATCAACTTGACATGTACACACAAAATCATCTATAACTTTTGATTTAGAGTTCTGAATGACATGAATCCAACGCCCACGTTGACCTACCTCAATTTTCTATATTGTGATAAAATTTAAAACCGAAATAGTTACGACAAAGCTTCCAAGTAATGCAATGTATCCGAAACTGCATGATGCCATGCAATATGTATTTATAAGCCTTTCTTCATGGAGCACCAATGATGAGTTTAGCATGATCACTTTAACTGGCGATCAATTTGCCAACTACGCAATAAATCGTACTTAACTTTTTATTTACAGTTCAGAATGACACGAATCCAACTCCCACATTAAGCTAGCTTTATATTCTATATTGTAACAACACCTGAGACTGAAATAACAACTAGAAAGCCTTCAAGTAATCCAGTCTATGTTAAACTCCATGATGCCATGCATTATGCCTTATTTATAAGTTTTTACTGAAGGAGCACCAATGATCAGTTTAGAATGGTCACTTTAACTGGCCGATCAACTTGACATGTCTGCATTAAATCATCCGAAATTTTTGATTTAGAGTTCAGAATGACATGAATCCAACGCTCAGGTTAAGCTAGGTAAGTTTTCTATATTGTTACAAAATTTAATAACAAAATAGCTACAACAAAAGTTTCAAGTAATCCAATCTATCCCAAAATGTGTGATGCCTTGCATTATGCTTCATTTGTATACCTTTGCTCAATGAGCTCCACTTATCAATTTTTATCTAGCCAATAAATTTGACATATCCGCACAAAATCGTCTGTAACTTTTGATTTCGAGTTTAGAATGACATGAGTCCTACACCCACGTTAAGGTAGCTCAATCTTCTATATTATGACGAATTTTAAGACCAAAATAGCGATGAAAAGCCTCCAAGTAATCCAATGTATCCCAAATTGCGTGATGTCATGCATTATGCTTCATTAATAAGCCTTTACTCAAGGAGCACCAATGATCAATTTAGAATGATCATTTCAACTGGCAGATCAACTTGACATGTACGCACTAAATCGTCTATAACTCTTGACTTAAAGTTTAGAATGACACGAATCCAACGCCTGCATTAAGCTACCTCAATTTTCTATATTGTGATAAAATTTAAAACCGAATTAGCTACGATAAAGCCTCCAAGCAATCCAATGTATCCGAAACTGCGTGATGCCATGCAATATGCTCCATTTATAAACCTTTACTCAAGGAGCACCAATGATCAGTTTAGCATGATCATTTTAACTAGCCGATCAACTTTCCAACTAACCACTAAATCGTCCTTAACTTTTGATTTACAGTTCAGAATGACATGATCCAACTCCCACATTAAGCTATCTTATTTTCTATATTGTGACAACATTTGAAACTAAAATAACTATCAGAAAGCCTTATATTAATCCAATCTTTGTTAAACTCCGTGATGCCATACATTATGTTTCATTTATAAGTTTTCATGAAGGTGCACAAATGATCAGCTTAGAATGGTCACTTTAACTGGCCGATCAACTTGGCATGTCCGCATTAAATCGTCCAAAACTTTTGATTTAGAGTTCAGAATGACATGAATCCAATGCCCACGTTAAGCTAGCTCAGTTTTCTATATTGTGAAAAAATTTATTAATGAAGTAGCTACGACAAAGCTTTCAAGTAATATAATCTATCCCAAACTGCGTGATGCCATGCATTATGCTTCATTTGTAAACCTTTGCTCAATGAGCTCCAGTAATCAATTTGGAATGATCAATTTTATCTAACAATTTGACATGTCCACACTAAATCGGCTATAACTTTTGATTTTGAGTTTAGAATGACATGAATCCAACACCCACGTTAAGGTAGCTCAATCTTCTATGTTATGACGAATTTTAAGACCAAAATAACGATGAAAAGCCTCCAAGTAATCCAATGTATCCCAAACTGCGTGATGTCATGCATTATGCTTCATTAATAAGCCTTTACACAAGGAGCACCAATGATCACTTTAGAATGATCATTTCAACTGACCGATCAACTTGACATGTACACACTAAATTATCTGTAACTTTTGATTTAGAGTTTAGAATGACATGAATCCAACGACCTACCTCAATTTTCTATATTGTGATAAAATTTAAAACTGAAATAGCTACGACAAAGCTCCAAGTAATGCAATGCGTCCGAAACTGCATGATGCCATGCAATATGTATTTATAAGCCTTTATTCACGGAGCGCCAATGATGAGTTTAGCATGATCACTTTAACTGGCCGATCAACTTGCCAACTACGCACTAAATCGTTCTTAACATTTTATTTACAGTTCAGAATGACACAAATCCAACTCCCACATTAAGCTAGGTTTATTTTCTATATTGTGACAACATTTGAGACTGAAATAACAACTAGAACGCCTTTAAGTAATCCAATATATGATAAACTCCGTGATGCCATGCATTATACTTTATTTATAAGTTTTTACTGAAGGAGCACTAATGAACAGTTTAGAATGGTCACTTTAACTGGCCAATCGACTTGACATGTCTGCATTAAATCATCCGAAACTTTTGATCTAGAGTTCACAATGACATGAATCCAACGCTCATGTTAAGCTAGGTAAGTTTTCTATATTGTTACAAAATTTAATCACAAAAATAGCTACGACAAAAGTTTCAAGTAATCCAATCTATCCCAAGCTGTGTGATGCCTTGCATTATGCTTCATTTGTATACCTTTGCTCAATGAGCTCCAGTGATCAATTTTATCTAGCCAATAAACTTGACACGTCCGCACTAAATCATCTGCAACTTTTGATTTCGAGTTCAGAATCACAAGAATCCAATGCCCACGTTAAGCCACCTGAATATTCTATATTGTGACAATATACAATACCGAAATATCTACGACAAAGCCTCCAACTAATACAATGTATCCTCAACTGCGTGATGCCATACAATATGCTTTATTAATAAGCCTTTACTCAAGGAGCACAATTGATCAGTTTAGAATGATCATTTCAACTGGCAGATCAACTTGACATGTACGCACTAAATCGTCTATAACTCTTGATTTAAAGTTTAGAATGACACGAATCCAACGCCCACATTAAGCTACCTCAATTTTCTATATTGTGATAAAATTTAAAACCAAATTAGCTACGACAAAGCCTCCAAGCAATCCAATGTATCCGAAACTGCGTGATGCCATGCAATATGCTCCATTTATAAACCTTTACTCAAGGAGCACCAATGATCAGTTTAGCATGATCATTTTAACTAGCCGATCAACTTTCAAACTACCCACTAAATCGTCCTTAACTTTTGATTTACAGTTCAGAATGACACGATCCAACTCCCACATTAAGCTATCATATTTTCTATATTGTGACAACATTTGAGACTAAAATAACTATCAGAAGGCCTTATATTAATCCAATCTTTGTTAAACTCCGTGATGCCATGCATTATGCTTCATTTATAAGTTTTTATGAAGGAGCACTAATGATCAGCTAAGAATGGTCACTTTAACTGGCCGATCAACTTGACATGTCCGAATTAAATCGTCCACAACTTTTGATTTAGAGTTCAGAATGATATGAATCCAACGCCCACGTTAAGCTAGCTCAGTTTTCTATATTGTGACAAAATTTATTAATGAAATAGCTACGACAAAGCTTTCATGTAATCTAATCTATCCCAAACTGCGTGATGCCATGCATTATGCTTCATTTGTAAACCTTTGCTCAATGAGCTCCAGTAATCAATTTGGAATGATCAATATTATCTAACCGATAAATTTGACATGTCCGCACTAAATCATCTGTAACTTTTGATTTTGAGTTTAGAATGACATGAATCCAACACCCACGTTAAAGTAGCTCAATCTTCTATATTATGATGAATTGTGAGGCCAAAATAACGATGAAGAGCCTCCAAGTAATCCAATGTATCCCAAACTGCGTGATGTCATGCATTATGCTTCATTAATAAGCCTTTACACAAGGAGCACCAATGATCAGTTTAGAATGATCATTTCAACTGACCGATCAACTTGACATGTACACACTAAATTATTTGTAACTTTTGATTTAGAGTTTAGAATGACACGAATCCAACGACCTACCTCAATTTTCTATATTGTGATAAAATTTAAAACCGAAATAGCTACGACAAAGCTCCAAGTAATGCAATGCATCCGAAACTGCGTGATGCCATGCAACATGTATTTATAAGCCTTTATTCATGGAGCGCCAGTGATGAGTTTAGCATGATCACTTTAACTGGCCGATCAACTTGCCAACTACGCACTAAATCGTCCTTAACTTTTTATTTACAGTTTAGAATGACACAAATCCAACTCCCACATTAAGCTAGCCTTATTTTCTATATTGTGACAACATTTGAGACTGAAATAACAACTAGAAAGCCTTGAAGTAATCCAATCTATGATAAAATCCGTGATTCCATGCATTATGCTTTATTTATAAGTTTTTACTAAAGAAGCACTAATGATCAGTTTAGAATGGTCACTTTAACTGGCCGATCGACTTGACATGTCTTCATTAAATCATCCGAAACTTTTGATTTAGAGTTCAGAATGACATGAATCCAACGCTCACGTTAAGCTAGGTAAGTTTGCTATATTGTTACAAAATTTAATAACAAAATAGCTACGACAAAAGTGTCGAGTAATCCAATCTATCCCAAACTGCGTGATGCCATGCATTATGTTTCATTTGTATACCTTTGCTGAATGAGCTCCAGTGATCAATTTTATCTAGCCAATAAACTTGACATTTCTGCAGTAAATCATCTGCCACTTTTGATTTCAAGTTCAGAATCACAAGAATCCAATGCTTAAGCCACCTGAATATTCTATATTGTGACAATATATAATACCGAAATAGCTACGACAAGGCCTCCAAGTAATACAAAGTATCCGAAACTGGATGATGCCATGCATTATGCTTCATTTATAAGCCTTTACTCAAGGAGCACCAATGATCAGCTTAGAATGCTCATTTTAACTGTCCGATCAACTTGACATGTATGCACCAAATCATCTGTAACTTTTGATTTAGAGTTCTGAAAGTCACGAATCAAACGCCCACGTTAAGCTAACTCAAGTTTCTATATTGTTATAAAATTTAAGACCGATATAGCTACGACTAAGCCTCCAAGTAATCCAATGTATCCTGAACTGCGTGATGCCATGCAATATGCTTCATTAATAAGCCTTTACTCAAGGAGCACCAATGATCAGTTTAGAATGATCATTTCAACTGGCAGATCAACTTGACATGTACGCACTAAGTCGTCTATAACTCTTGATTTAAAGTTTAGAATGACACGAATCAAACACCCACATTAAGCTACCTCAATTTTCTATATTGTGATAAAATTTAAAACCGAATTAGCTACAACAAAGCCTCCAAGCAATCCAATGTATCCGAAACTGCGTGATGCCATGCAATATGCTCCATTTATAAACCTTTACTCAAGGAGCACCAATGATCAGTTTAGCATGATCATTTTAACTAGCCGATCAACTTTCCAACTACCCACTAAATCGTCCTTAACTTTTGATTTATAGTTCGGAATGACACGATCCAACTCCCACATTAAGCTATCTTATTTTCTATATTGTGACAACATTTGAGACTAAAATAATTATCAGAAAGCCTTATATTAATCCAATCATTGTTAAACTCCGTGATGCCATGCATTATGCTTCATTTATAAGTTTTTATGAAGGAGCACTAATAATCAGCTTAGAATGGTCACTTTAACTGGCCGATCAACTTGACATGTCCGCATTAAATCGTCCAAAACTTTTGATTTAGAGTTCAGAATGACAATGAATCCAACACCCACGTTAAGCTAGCTCAGTTTTCTATATTGTGAAAAAATTTATTAATGAAATAATTACGATAATGCTTTCAAGTAATCTAATCTATCCCAAACTGCGTGATGCCATGCATTATGCTTCACTTGTAAACCTTTGCTCAATGAGCTCCAGTAATCAATTTGGAATGATCAATTTTATCTAACCGATAAATTTGACATGTCCGCACTAAATCGTCTGTAACTTTTGATTTTGAGTTTAGAATGACATGAGTCCAACACCCACGTTAAGGTAGCTCAATCTTCTATGTTATGACGAATTTTAAGACCAAAATAACGATGAAAAGCCTCCAAGTAATCCAATGTATCCCAAACTGCATGATGTCATGCATTATGCTTCATTAATAAGCCTTTACACAAGGAGCACCAATGATCACTTTAGAATGATCATTTCAACGGACCGATCAACTTGACATGTACACACTAAATTATCTTTAACTTTTGATTCAGAGTTTAGAATGACACGAATCCAACGACCTACCTCAATTTTCAATATTGTGATAAAATTTAAAACCGAAATAGCTACGACAAAGCTCAAAGTAATGCAATGCATCCGTAACTGCGTGATGCCATGCAATATGTATTTTTAAGCCTTTATTCATGGAGCGCCAGTGATGAGTTTAGCATGATCACTTTAACTGGCCGATCAACTTGCCAACTACGCACTAAATCCAACGCTCACGTTAAGCCACCTGAATATTCTATATTTTGACAATATATAAAACCAAAATAGCTACTGCAAGGCCTCCAAGTAATACAATGTATCCGAAACTGGATGATGCCATGCATTATGCTTCATTTATAAGCCTTTACTCAAGGAGCACCAATGATCAGCTTAGAATGCTCATGTTAACTGTCCGATCAACTTGACATGTACTCACCAAATCATCTGTAACTTTTGATTTAGAGTTCAGAAAGACACGAATCAAACGCCCACGTTAAGCTACCTCAAGTTTCTATATTGTGATAAAATTTAAGACCGATATAGCTACGACTAAGCCTCCAAGTAATCCAATGTATCCTGAACTGCGTGATACCATGCAATATGCTTCATTAATAAGCCTTTACTCAAGGAGCACCAATGATCAGTTTAGAATGATCATTTCAACTACCAGATCAACTTGACATGTACGCACTAAATCGTCTATAACTCTTGATTTAAAGTTTAGAATGACACGAATCCAACACCCACATTAAGCTACCTCAATTTTCTATATTGTGATAAAATTTAAAACCGAATTAGCTACGACAAAGCCTCCAAGCAATCCAATGTATCCGAAACAGCGTGATGGCATGCAATATGCTCCATTTATAAACCTTTACTCAAGGAGCACCAATGATCAGTTTAGCATGATCATTTTAACTAGGCGATCAACTTTCCAACTACCCACTATATCGTCCTTAACTTTTGATTTACAGCTCAGAATGACACGATCCAACTCCCACAATAAGCTATCTTATTTTCTAAATTGTGACAACATTTGAGACTAAAATAACTATCAGAAAGCCTTATATTAATCCAATCTCTGTTAAGCTCCGTGATGCCATGCATTATGCTTCATTTATAAGTTTTTATGAAGGAGCACTATTGATCAGCTTAGAATGGTCACTTTAACTGGCCGATCAACTTGACATGTCCGCATCAAATTGTCGAAAACTTTTTATTTAGAGTTCAGAATGACATGAATCCAACGCCCACATTAAGCTACCTCAGTTTTCTATATTGTGACAAAATTTATTAATGAAATAGCTACGACAAAGCTTTCAAGTAATCTAATCTATCCCAAACTGTGTGATGCCATGCATTATGCTTCATTTGTAAACCTTTGCTCAATGAGCTCCAGTAATCAATTTGGAATGATCAATTTTATCTAACCGATAAATTTGACATGTCCGCACTAAATCGTCTGTAACTTTTGATTTTGAGTTTAGAATGACATGAATCCAACACCCACGTTAAGGTAGCCTAATCTTCTATGTTATGACGAATTTAAAGACCAAAATAACGATGAAATGCCTCCAAGTAATCCAATGAATCCCAAACTGTGTGATGTCATGCATTATGCTTCATTAATAAACCTTTACACAAGGAGCACCAATGATCAGCTTAGAATGATCATTTCAACTGACCGATCAACTTGACATGTACACACTAAATTATCTATAACTTTTGATTCAGAGTTTAGAATGACACGAATCCAACGACCTACCTCAATTTTCTATATTGTGATAAAATTTAAAACCGAAATAGCTACGACAAAGCTCCAAGTAATGCAATGCATCCGAAACTGCGTGATGCCATGCAATATGTATTTATAAGCCTTTATTCATGGATCACCAATGATGAGTTTAGCATGATAATTTTAACTGGCCGATCAACTTGCCAACTACGCACTAAATCGTCCTTCACTTTTTATTTACAGTTCAGAATGACACAAATCCAACTCCCACATTAAGCTAGCTTTATTTTCTATATTGTGACAACATTTGAGACTGAAGTAACAAATAGAAAGCCTTCAAGTAATCCAATCTATGATAAACTCCATGATGCCATGCATTATGCTTTATTTATAAGTTTTTACTGAAGGAGCACTAATGATCAGTTTAGAATGGTCACTTTAACTGGCCGATCAACTTGACATGTCCGCATTAAATCATCCGAAACTTTTGATTTAGAGTTCAGAATGACATGAATCCAACGCTCACGTTAAGCTAGGTAAGTTTTCTACATTGTTACAAAATTTAATAACAAAATAGCTACGTCAAAAGTTTCAAGTAATCCAATATATCCCAAACTGTGTGATGCCAAGCATTATGTTTCATTTGTATACCTTTGCTCAATGAGCTCCAGTGATCAATTTTATCTAGCAAAGAAACTTGACATTTCCGCACTAAATCATCTGTAACTTTTGATTTTGAGTTCAGAATCACAAGAATCAAACGCCCACGTTAAGCAACCTCAATATTCTTTATTGTGACAATATATAATACCGAAATAGTTACGACAAAGCCTCCAAGTAATCCAATGTATCCCAAACTGGGTGATGCCATGCATTATGCTTCATTTATTAGCCTTCACAAAATGATCACCAATGATCAGCTTAGAATGATCATTTTAACTAGCCGATCAACTTGAAATGTACGCACTAAATCGTCTCTAACTTTTGATTTAGAGTTCCGAATGACACGATTCAAACGCCCACGTTTAGTTACCTCAATTTTCTATAGTGTAATTAAATTTAAGAGTGAAATAGCTACGGCAAAGCCTCCAAGTAATCCAATGTATCCCAAACTGTGTGATGCCATGCAATATGCTCCATTTATAAGCGTTTACTCATGAAGCACCAAGGGTCAGTTCAGCATGATCATTTTAACTGGCCGATCAACTTGCCAGCTACGCACTAAATCGTCCATAACTTTTGATTTAAAGTTAAGAATGACACGAATCCAACTCCCACATTAAGCTAGCTCTATTTTCTATATTACGACAACATTTGAGCCTAGAAAACTACCACAAAGCCTTCAAATAATCCAATCTATGTTAAAATGCGTGATGCCATGCATTACGCTTCAATTATAAGTTTTTACTAAAGGGGCACTAATGATCAGTTTAGAATGGTCACTTTAAGTGGCCGATCATTTTGACATGTACGCTCTAAAGTGTCCGAAACTTTTGATTTAGAGTTCAGAATGACATGAATCCAACGGCCACGTTATGCTAGCTCAATTTTTTGTATTGTGACAAAATTTAAGAATGAAATAGCAACGACAAAGTTTGAAGTAATCCAATCTATCCCAAACTGCGTGATGCCATACATTATACTTCATTCATAAACCTTTGCTCAATGAGCTCCAGTGATCAATTTAACTTGCCGATAAACTTGACATGTACGCACTAAATCATTTTGAAATTTTGATTTCGAATTCAGAATGACATGAATCCAACTCACACGTTAAGATAGCTCAATTTTCTATTTAGTGACGAAATTTAAGACCAAGACAGAAACGACAAAGCCTCCAAGTAATCCAATGTATCCCAAACTATGTGATGCCATGTATTATGCTTCATTTATAAGGCTTTACGCAAGGACCACCAATGATGAGTTTAGAATGATCATTTCAACTAGCCGATCAACTTGACATGTATGCAATGAATCGTCTGTAACTTTTGATGTAGATTTCAGAATGACACAAAACAAACGCCCACGTTAAGCTACCTCAAATTTCGATATTGTGATAAAATTTAAGACCAAAATAGCTACGAAGAAACCTCCAACTAATCCAATGTAACCTAAACTGCGTGATGCCATGCCATATGCTCCATTTATATGCCCTTACTCATGGAGCACCAATGATCAGTCAAACATGATCATTTTGACTTCCCGATCAACTTGACATCTATGGACTAAATCGTCCTTAACTTTTGATTTAGAGTTCAGAATGACACGAATCCAACTCCCACATTTAGCTAGCTCTATTTTCTATATTGTGATGAAAGTTAAGACCAAAATAGCAATGACAAAGCCTCCAAGTAATACAATGTATCCCAAACTGTGTGATGTCATGCATTATAATTCATTTATAAGCCTTTACTCAAGGAGCACCAATGATCAGCTTATAATGATCATTTTAACTGGCCGATCAACTTGACATGAACGGACCAAATCGTCTGTAACTTTTGATTTAGAGTTCAGAATGACACGAATCAAACGCCCACGTTAATCTACCTCAATTTTCTATATCGTATTAAATTTAAGAACGATATAGCTATGACAAAGCCTCCAAGTAATCCAATGTATCCCGAACAGTGTGATGCCATGCAATATGCTTCATTAATAAGCCTTTACTCAAGGAGCACCAATGATCAATTTAGAATGATCATTTCAACTAGCATATCAACTTAACATGTACGCACAAAATTGTATATAACTTTTGATTTAGAGTTTAGAATCACACGAATCCAACGCTCACATTAATCTACTTCAGTTTTCTATATTGTGATAAAACTTAAAACCAAATTAGCTACGACAAAGAGTCCAAGTAATCCAATGTATCCAAAACTACCTGATGCCATGCAATATGCTCCACTTATAAGCCTTTACTCATGGAGCACCAATGATCAGTTTAGCATGATCATTTTAACTAGCCAATCAACTTGCAAACTAGGCACTAAATCGTCCATAACTTTTGATTTACAGTTAAACATTACACGAATCAAACTTCCACATTAAGCTATCTTATTTTCTATATTATGACAACATTTGAGACTAAAATAATTACCAGAAAGCCTTCAAATAATCCAATCTATGTTAAAATCCGTGATGCCATGCATTATGTTTCATTTATAAGTTTTTATGAAAGAGCACTAATGATCAGCTTAGAATGGTCACTTTAGCTGGCCGATCAACTTGACATGTCCGCATTAAATCTCCCAAAACTTTTGATTTAGAGTTCAGAATGACATGAATGCTCACGTTTAGCTAGCTCAGTTTTCTATATTGTGACAAAATTTAGTAACAAAATAGCTACGACAAAGCTTTCAAGTAATCCAATCGATCCCAAACTGCCTGAGCCATGCATTATGCTTCATTTGTAAACCTTTGCTCAATGAACTCCAGTGATCAATTTAGAATGATCAATTTTACCTAGCCGATAAACTTTACATGTCCGCACTAAATCGTCTGTAACTTTTGATTTCGAGTTTAGAATGACATGAATCCAACACCCACGATAACGTAGTTCAATCTTCTATACTGTGACAAAATTTAAGACCAAAATAGCGATGAAAAACCTCCAAGTAATCCAATGTATCCCAAACTGTGTGATGTCATGCATTATGCTTCATTAATAAGCCTTTACTTAAGGAGCACCAGTGATCAGTTTAGAATGATCATTTCAACTGGCCGATCAACTGGACATGTATACACTAAATCGTCTGTAACTTTTGATTTAGAGTTTAGAATTGCACGAATCCAACGCCCGCGTTAAGCTATCTCAATTTTCAATATTGTGATAAAATTTAAAACCAAAATAGCTATAATAAAGCCTCCAAGTAATCCAATGTATCCGAAACTCCGTGATGCCATGCAATATGCTCCATTTATAAGCCTTTACTCATGGAGCACCAATGATCAGTTTAGCACAATCATTTTAGCTGGCCGATCAACTTGCCAACTATGCACTAAATCGTCCTTAACTTTTGATTTACAGTTCAGAATGACACGAATCCAACTCCCACATTAAGCTAGCTTTATTTTCTATGTTGTGACAACAATTGAGACTGAAATAACTACCAAAAGCCTTCAAGTAATCCAATCTATGTTAAACTACGTGATGCCATGCATTATGCTTCATTTATAAGTTTTTACTGAAGGAGCACTAATGATCAGTTTAGAATGGTCACTTTAACAGGCCGATCAACTTGACATGTCCGCATTAAATCATCCAAAACTTTTGATTTAAAGTTCAGAATGACATGAATCCAACGTTCACGTTAAGATAGCTAAGTTTTTTATATTGGGACAAAATTTTATGACAAAATAGCTGCGACAAAGCTTTCAAGTAATCCAATCTATCCCAAACTGCGTGATGCCAAGCATTATGCTTCATTTGTAAACCGTTGCTCAATGAGCTCTAGTGATCAATTTAGAATGATCAGTTTTATCTAGCCGATAAACTTGACATGTCCGCACTAAATCGTCTTTAACTTTTGATTTTGAGTTCAGAAAGACATGAATCCAACACCCACGTTAAGGTATCTCAATTTTCTATATTGTGACGAAATTTAAAACCAAAATAGCAACAACAAGCCTCCAAGTAATCCAATGTATCCCAAGCTGCGTGATGCCATGCAATATGCTCCATTTATAAGCCTTTACTCATGGAGCACCAATCATCAGTTTGGCATGATCACTTTAACTGGCCGATCAACTTGACATTTATGCATTAAATCAACCTTAACTTTTGATTTAGAGTTCAGAATGACACGAATCCAACTCCCAAATTAAGCTAGCTCTATTTTATATACTGTGACAACATTTGAGACAGAAATAACTACCACAAAGCCTTAAAGTAATCCAATCTATGTTAAACTGTGTGGTGCCATTCATTATGCTTTATTTATAAGTTTTTACTGAAGGAGCACTAATGATCGGTTTAGAATGCTCAATTTAATTGCCCAATCAACTTGACATGTCTACACTAAATCGTCCGTAACTTTTGGTTTATTGTTCAGAATGACACGAATCCAACGCCCCCATTAAGGTAGCTCAATTTTCTATGACAAAGCCTTCGAGTAACCCATACTATCCCAAACTGCGTGATGCCATGCATTATTCTTCATTTCAAAACTTTTGCTCAATGAGCTGTAGTGATCAATTTAGAATGATCAATTTAACTAGCTGATCAACTTGACATGTCCACACTAAATCGTCCATAATTTTTTTTTAAGAGTTCAGAATGACATGATCCAACGCCCACGTTAAGCTAGCTCAATTATATATATTTTGACAAAATTTTAGAACGAAATAGCTACGATAAAGATTTCAAGTAATCTAATCTATCCCAAACTGCGTGATGCCATGCATTATGCTTCATTTGTAAACCTTTGCTAAATGAGCTCTAGTGATAAATTTGGAATGATCAATTTAAGTAGCCGATAAACTTGACATGTCCGCACTGAATCGTCTGTAACTTTTGACTTCGAGTTTGGAATAACAAGAATGCAACACCCACGTTAAGCTACCTCAATAATGTGATAAAATTTAAGACCCAAATAGCTACGACAAAGCATCTAAGTAATCCAATGTATCCCAAACAGGGTGATGCCATGCATTATGCTATATTTATAAGCCTTTACTCATGGAACACCAATGATCAGCTTAGAATGATCATTTTAACTGCCCGATCAACTTGACATGTATGCACTAAGACGTCTATAACTTTTGATTTAGAGTTCAGAATGAAATGAATCCAACAACCACGTTAAGCTTCCTCAATTTTCAATATTGTGATAAAATTTAAGACTGAAATAGCTACACCAAAGCCTCCAAGTAATCCAACGTATCCCAAACTACATGATGTCATGCAATATGCTCCATTTATAAACCTTTACTCATGGAGCACCAATGATCAGTTTAGCATGATCATTATAACTGGCCAATAACCTTGCCTTCTACACACTAACTCATCCTTAACTTTTGATTTAGAGTTCACAATGACACAAATCCAAATCGCACATTAAGCTAGCTTTATTTTCTATATTATGACAACATTTGAAACTGAACGAACTACCCCAAGGCCTTCAAGTAATCCAATATATGTTAAACTGCATGATGCCATGCATTATGCTTCATTTAAAAGTTTTTATTGAGGGAGCACTAATGATCAGTTTAGAATGATCAGTTTTGAATGGTCACTTTAACTGGCCGATCAACTTGACATGTACAAACTAAATCGTCTGAAACATTTGATTTATAGTTCAGAATGACATTGATCCAACGCCCATGTTAAACTAGTGAAATTTTATATATTGTGACAAAATTTAATAATGAAATAGCTACGACAAATCATTCAAGTAATTCAATCTATTGAAAACAGCGTTATTCCATGCATTATGTTTTATATGTAAACCTTTGCTCAACGAGCTCTAGTGATCAATTTAGAATGATAAATTTAACTACACAATAAACTTGACATGTCGGCACAAAATCGTCTATAACTTTTGATTTCGAGTTCAGAATGACATGAATTCAATGCCCACGTTAATGTAGCTTAATTTTCTATATTATGACGAAATTTAAGACCAAAATAGTAACGAAAAAGCCTCTAAGTAATCCAATGTCTACCAAACTACGTGATACCATGCATTATGCTTCATTTATAAGCCTTTACTCAGGGAGCACCAATGATCAGCTTAGAATGATCATTTTAACTAGCCGATCAACTTGACATATACGCACTAAATCATCTGTAAATTTTGATTTAGAGTTTAGAATCACAAGAATCCAACGTCCACGTTAAGCTACCTAAATTTTCTATATTCTAATAAAATTTAAGACCCAAATAGCTATGACAGAGCCTCCAAGTAATCCAATGTATCCCAAACTGCATGATGCCATGCAATATGCTCCATTTATAAGCCTTTATGCATGGAGGACCAATGATTAGTTTAGCATGATTATTTAACTGGACGATCAACTTGCCATCTATGCACTAAATCGTCCTTAACTTTTAATATATAGTTCAGAATGACAAGAATCCAACTCCCACATTAAGCTAGCTCCATTTTCTATATTGTGACAACATTTGAAACTAGAAAACTACCACAAAGCCTTCAAGTACTCCAATTTATGTTAAACTGCGTGATGCCATGCATTATGCTTCATTGATAAGTTTTTACTCAAAGGACCACCGATGATCATTTGGAATGATCATTTTAACTAGCTAATCAACATGACATGTTCGCGCTAAATTGTCTAAAACTTTTTATTTAGAGCTCAAAATAAAATGAATCCAACAGCCACGTTAAGCTAGCTAAAATTTCAATATTTGGGCAACATTTGAGGCAGAAAGAGCTAAGAAAACGTCTCCAAGCAATCCAATGCATCTAAAACTGCGTGATGCCATGCATTATGTTTCATTTATAAGCCTTTACTTAGGAGAACTATTGATCAGTTTAGAATAATCATTTTAACTGACTGATAAACTTGACACGCCCGCACTAAATCGACCTTAACTTTTGATTTAGAGTTCATAATGACACGAATCCAATACCCATGTTGCACTAAATCAATTTTCTATATTGTGAAAACATTTGAGACTGAAATAGCTACGACAAAGCCTCCACATAATCCAATATATCCCAAACTGTGTGATTCCATGCATTATGCTTCAGTTATAAACCTTTATTCAAGGAGCATCAATTATTAGTTTAGAATAATCATTTTAACTGGCCGATGAACTTGACATGTCCGCCCTAAATCATCCATAACTTTTGATTTCGGAGTTCAGAATGACACGAATCCAACACCCATGTTAAGCTAGCTCAAAATTCTATATTGTGACAAAATTTAAGACCAAAATAACTGCAACAAAGCCTCCAAGTAATCCCATTTATCCCAAACGGCGTAATGCCATGCATTATGCTTCATTGATAAGCCTTTACTCAAGGATAACCGATGATCATTTTAGAATGATCATTTTAACTAGCTAACCAGCTTGACATGTCCGCTCTAAATTTTCTTTAACTTTTAATTTTGAGCTCAAAATGAAATGAATCCAATACCCATGGTAAGCTAGCTCAAACTTCAATATTGTGACAATGTTTGCGGCTGAAAGAGCTAAGAAAAATCCTCCGAGTAATCCAATGTATCCCAAACTGCATGATGCCATGCAATATGCTCCATTTATAAGCCTTTATGCATGGAGGACCAATGATTAGTTTAGCATGATTATTTAACTGGCCGATCAACTTGCCATCTATGCACTAAATCGTCCTTAACTTTTGATATATAGTTCAGAATGACAAGAATCCAACTCCCACATTAAGCTAGCTCCATTTTCTATATTGTGACAACATTTGAAACTAGAAAACTACCACAAAGCCTTCAAGTACTCCAATTTATGTTAAACTGCGTGATGCCATGCATTATGCTTCATTGATAAGTCTTTACTCAAGGACCACCGATGATCAGTTGGAATGATCATTTTAACTAGCTAATCAACATGACATGTCCGCGCTAAATTGTCTTAAACTTTTAATTTAGAGCTCAAAATAAAATGAATCCAACAGCCACGTTAAGCTAGCTAAAATTTCAATATTTGGGCAACATTTGAGGCAGAAAGAGCTAAGAAAACGTCTCCAAGTAATCCAATGCATCCAAAACTGGGTGATGCCATGCATTATGTTTCATTAAGCCTTTACTCAGGAGAACTATTGATCAGTTTAGAATAATCATTTTAACTGTTTGATAAACTTGACACGCCCGCACTAAATCGACCTTAACTTTTGATTTAGAGTTCATAATTACACGAATCCAATACCCACATTACACTAAATCAATTTTCTAAATTGTGAAAACATTTGAGACTGAAATAGCTACGACAAAGCCTCCACGTAATCCAATGTATCCCAAACTGTGTGATTTCATGCATTATGCTTCAGTTATAAACCTTTATTCAAGGAGCATCAATTATCAGTTTAGAATAATCATTTTAACTGGCCGATGAACTTGACATGTCTGCCCTAAATCATCCATAACTTTTGATTTTGGAGTTCAGAATGACACGAATCCAACACCCACGTTAAGCTACCTCAAAATTCTATATTGTGACAAAATTTAAGACCAAAATAACTACAACAAAGCCTCCAAGTAATCCCATTTATCCCAAACGGCGTAATGCCATGCATTATGCTTCATTGATAAGCCTTTACTCAAGAAGAACCGATGATCATTTTAGAATGATCATTTTAACTAGCTAACCAGCTTGACATGTCCGCTCTAAATTTTCTTTAACTTTTAATTTTGAGCTCAAAATGAAATGAATCCAATACCCATGGTAAGCTAGCTCAAACTTCAATATTGTGACAATGTTTGCGGCTGAAAGAGCTACGAAAAAGCCTCCAAGTAATCCAATTAATCCCAAATTTCGTGATGTGATGCATTATGCTTCATTTATACGCCTGAACTCAATGATCACCAATGATCAGTTTGGAATGATCATTTTAACGTGACGATAAACTTGACATTTACGCAATAAACCGGCTGTAACTTTTGATATAGAGTTCTGAATGACACGAATCCAATGCCCACGTTACGCTAGCTCAATTTTTTCTATTGTGAAAACAGTTGAGACTGAAAAAACTACGAAAATGGCTCCAAGTAATCCAATGTATCCCAAACTGTGTGATGCCATGCATTACGCTTAATTTATAAGCCTTTACTCAAGGAGCACAAATTATAAGTTTAGAATGATCATTTTCATTTATCCATCCACTTGACATGTCCGCACTAAATCGTCCATATCTTTGATTTAGAGTTCAAAATGACACGAGTTCAACGCCCACATTAAGCTAACTCAATTTTCTATATTGTGACAATGTTTCAGATCGAGATAGCTATGATAACGCCTCTAATTAATCCAATATATTCCAATCTGTGTAATACCATGCATTATCCTTCATTTATAAGCCTTCACTCAAGGAGCACTAATGATCAGTTTCGAATGATCATTTTAACTAGCTGATCAACTTGCCATGTCTACACTAAATCGTCTTTAACTTTTGATTTAGAGCTCAAAATGACCAGAATCTAACGCCCACGTTAAGCTAGCTCAATTTTCTATATTGTGACAACATTTGAGACTGAAAGAGGTACGACAAAGACTCCAAGTTATCCAATGTATCCCAAACTATGGGATACCATGCATTATGCTTCATTTATAATGATCATTTTAACTTGCCGATCAACTTGACATGTTTGCACTAAATCGTTTGTTACTTTTGATTTAAACTTCAAAATGACACGACTCGAACACCCACGTTAAGCTCGCTCAATTTGTTTTTGACAAAATTTAAGATCGAAATAGTTACAACAAAGTCTTCAAACAATCCAATCTATCCCAAACTGCGTGATGCTTGCAGATGTTTTATTTATATGCGTTTACTTAATGAGTACCAATTATCTGTTTAGAATGATCAGTTTAACTAGCTGATCATTGTGACATGTCCGCACTAAATCATCTTTAGCTTTTGCTATAGAGCTCAAAATGACATGAACCCAACGCCCACGTTAAGCTAGCTCAATTTTCCATATTCTCACACTTTTGAGACATAAAGAATTACAACAAAGCTTCCAAGTAATCCAATATATCCAAATTACGTGATGCGATGCATTATGCTTCATTGATAAGCCTTTAATCTATGAGCACCAATGATCATATTAAATTTATCATTTTAACTAGCTGATCAACTTTACATGTCCGCACTAAATCATCTTTAACTTTTTATCTAGAGCTCAAAATGACTTGAGTCCAACGTCCATGTTAAGCTAGCTCAAATTTCAATATTGTGACAACATTTGGGGCTGAAAGAGCTACGAAAAAGCCTCCAAGTAATCCAATGTATCCCGAACTTCATGATGCCATGCATTACGCTTTACTCAATGACATGAACCCAACACCCACGTTAAGCTAGCTCAATCTTCCATATTCTGACACTTTTGAGACATAAAGAGTTACAACAAAGCCTCCAATTAATCCAATGTATCCAAATTACGTGATGTGATGCATTATGCTTCACTTACACGCCTTTACTCAGTGAGCACCAATGATCAGTTTAGTATGATCATTTTATCTAGCTGATCAACTTGACATGTCCGCACTAAATGTTCTTTTAGTTTTTATTTAGAGCTCAAGATGACATGAACACAACGTCCACGTTAATCTAGCTCAATATTCCATATTGTGACAACATTTGAGTCTGAAAAAGTTACAAAAAAGCCTCCAAGTAATCCAATGTATCCCAAACTGCGTGATACCATGTATTATGTTTAATTTATAACCCTTAACTCAAATAGAACCAATGATAAGTTCAGAATGACACAAATCAAAAATCCACGTTTAGCCAACTCAATTTTCTATATTGTGGCAAAAGTTATGATCAAAATAGCTATGAAAAAGCCCCCAAATAATATAATCTATCCGAAACTGTGTGATGTTATACATTATGCTTCATTTATTACCCTTTTCTCAAGGAGCAAAAATGATCATTTTAGAATGATCATTTTAACTTGCTAATCAACTTGCAATGTCCGCACTAAATCTTCCATAACTTTTAAATTAGACCTCAAAATGAAATGAATCCAAAGCCCACATTTAGGTAGCTCAATTTTTCACATTGTGACAACATTTGAGACTGAAAGAGCTACGACAAAGCCTCAAAGTAATCCAATGTACCCCCAAAATGTGTGATGCCATGCATTGTGCTTCATTTATAAGATTTTACTCAAAGAGCACCGATGATCAGTTTAGAATGATCACTATAACAGACCGATCAACTTGATATGTCCGCAATAAATCATCTTCAATTTTTTTATTGAGAGCTCAAGATAACATGAATCCAATTCCCACATTAAGCTAGCTCAATTTTGCATTTTTTTGAAAACATTTGAGAGTGAAAAAGTTTGACAAAGCATCAAAGTAATGCACTCTAGCCAAAACTGCATGATGCATGATGCCATGCATTATGCTTCATTTATGAGCCGTCACTCAAGCAGCACCATTGATCAGTTTAGAACAATCATATTAACTGGCTGATAAACTTGACATTTTTGCACTAAATTGTTCGTAACTTTTGATTTAGAGTTTAAAATGACAGGAATCCAGCACCCACGTTCAGTTAGCTCAATTTTCTGTATTGTGATAAAATTTAAGATCGAAATAGCTATGAAAAATCCTCCAAGTATCCAATAATTCCCAACTGCGTGATGCTATGCATTATGTTTCAATTATATGCATAAACTAAAGGAGCACCAATGATCAATTCAGAATGATCATTTTAACTGGACGATCAACATGACATGTGTGCACTAAATCGTTCTTAACTTTTGATTTAGAATTCAAAATGACATGAATCAAACACCCACGTTAAAGTAGCTCAATTTTCTATATTGTGACAAAATTGAAAATCGAAATAGCAATGAAAAAGCTTCCAAGTAATCCAATCTATCCCGGACAGTGTGATGCTATGAATTATGCTTCATCTATACACCTGAACTGAATGATCACCAATGATCAGTTTGAAATGATCATTTTTACTTGACGATTGACGTGTACGCACTAAATCGGCTGTAACTTTTGAGATATAGTTCAGAATGACACGAATCCAACGCCCACGTTACGCTAGCTCAATTTCCTATATTGTGAAAACAGCTGAGACTGAAATAGCTACGACAAAGGCTGCAAGTAATCCAATGTATCCCAAACAGTTTAGAATGATCATTTTACCTAGCTGATCAACTTGACATGTCCGCACTAAATCGT
This sequence comes from Pugionium dolabratum, assembly GCA_018901945.1. Taxonomy (NCBI): domain Eukaryota; kingdom Viridiplantae; phylum Streptophyta; class Magnoliopsida; order Brassicales; family Brassicaceae; genus Pugionium; species Pugionium dolabratum. The sequence continues at coordinate 299,097 of JAEVFF010000280.1, forward strand.
CTTTATCTTTTGATTTAGATCTCAAAATGACATGAGTCCAATGCCCACGTTAAGCTAACTCAATTTTCCATATTATGACAGCATTTGAGACTTAAAAATCTATGACAAAGCCTCCAAGTAATCCAATGTAACCCAAACTGCGTGATGCCATGCATTATGCTTCATGAATAAGCTTTTACTCAAGGAGCACCAATGATCAGTTTAGAATGATCATTATAACAGGCTTATCAACTTGATATGTCCGCAATAAATCATCTTTAATTTTTTATTTATAGCTCAAGATAACATGAATCCAATGCCCATGTTAAGCTAGCTCATATTTTCATGTATGCTAGCTCATATTGACTTTAACTTTTGATTTAGATCTCAAAATGACATGAGTCTAATGCCCACGTTAAGCTAGCTCAATTTTCCATATTATGACAACATTTGAGACCTAAAATGCTATGACAAAGCCTCCAAGTAATCCAATGTAACCCAAACTGCGTGATGCCATGCATTATGCTTCATGTATAAGCTTTTACTCAAGGAGCACCAATGATCAGTTTAGAATGATCATTATAATAGGCTTATCAACTTGATATGTCCGCAATAAATCGTCTTTAATTTTTTATTTATAGCTCAAGATAACATGAATCCAACGCCCAATTTAAGCTAGCTCATATTTTCATGCATTATGCTTCATGTATAAGCTTTTACTCAGGAGCACCAATGATCAGTTTAGAATGATCATTATAACAGGCTTGTCAACTTGATATGTCCGCAATAAATCGTCTTTAATTTTTTATTTATAGCTCAAGATAACATGAATCCAACGCCCACGTTAAGCTAGCTCATATTTTCAATATTGTGAAAAAAGTTGAGACTAGAAGAGCTAGGAAAGGCATCAAAGTAATGCACTCTCGTCCAAGCTGCGTGATGCCATGCATTATGCTTCATTTATAAGCCTTTACTCAAGGAGCAGCAATGATCAATTTAAAAAATCATTTTAACTGGCCAATCAACTTAACATGTGCGTCAGTTTTGATTTAGAGCTCAAAATGACATGTACCCAATGCCCACGTTAAGTTAGGTGGACATTCGATATTGTGACAACATTTAAAACTGCAAGAGCCATGACAAGGCCTCCAAGTAATCAAATCAATCCCAAACTTCGAGATGACATGCATTATGCTGCATTTATAAGCCTTTATAGAAGGAGCATCAATGATCAGTATAGAATAATCATTTAATTGGCCGGTCAACTTGACATGTACACATTAAATCATCGCTAGGTTTTGATGTAAAGTTCATAATGACACGAATCCAACACCCACTTTAAGCTAGCTCCATTTTCTATATTGTGACAACATTTGAGACTGAAAGAAATACAAAAAAGCCTCGAAGTAATCTAATATATCCCGAACTGCGTGATGCCATTTATAAGCCTTTACTCAATGAGCACCAATGATCAGTTTAGTATGATCATTTTAGCTGGCCGATCAACTTGACATGTCTGCACTAAATTTTCCGTAACTTTTAATTTAGAGTTCAAAATGACACGAATTCAACATCCATGTTAATGTAGCTCAATTTTCTATATTGTGACAAAATTTAAGATCAAAATAGCTATGAAAAAGCCTCCAAATAAACCAATATATCCCAAACTGTGTGATGCTACCCATTATGCTTCATTTATACGTTTAGTTTAGAATGATCATTTTAACTGGACCATCAACTTGACATGTCCGCACTAAATCGTTCCTAACTTTTGATTAAGAGTTCAAAATGACACGAGTCCAACACCCACGTTAAGGTATTTGAGTTTTGTATATTGTGACAAAATTTAAGATTGAAATAGCTATGAAAAAGCCTCCAAGTAATCGAATTTATCCCAAACTGTGTGATGCAATGCATTATGCTTCGTTTACTCAAGGAGCACCAATGATCAGTTTAGAATGATCATTTTAACTAGCTGATCAACTTGATATGTCCGCACTAAATAGTATTCAACTTTTGATTATTGAACTCAAAATGACATGAGTCCAATGCCCACGTTAAGCTAGCTCAATTTCAATATCGTGACAACATTTCAGACTGAAAGAGCTACTACAAAGCCTCTAATTAATCCAATGCATCCCAAATTGCGTGATACCATGCATTATGCTTCATATATAAGCCTCTACTCAAGTAGCAGCAATGATCAGTTTAGAATGATTATTTTAAAGAGTTGATCAACTTGCATGTCCGCATTAAATCGTCATTTACTTCTTATTTAGAGCTCAAGATGACATGAATCCAACGCCCACGTTAAGCTAGCTAAATTTTCCATAATGTTACAACATTTGTGACTAAAAGAGCTTGACAAAACCTCGATGTAATCCAATGTATCCCAACTGTGTGATGCCATACATTATGCTTCATTTATAAGCCTTTACTAAGGAGCACCAATGATCAGTTTAGAATGATCAGTTTAGCTGGCTAATCAAATTGACATGTCTGCACTAACTCGTCTCCAACTTTTCATTTAGAGTTCAGATTGACACGAATCCAACGCCTACGTTAAACTAGCTCAATTCCTATATTGTGACAACATTTGAGATTGAAAGAGGTGAGAAAAAGCCTCCAAGTAATCCAATGTATCCTAATCTGTGTGATGCCATGGATTATGCTTCATTTATAAGCCATTACTCAAGGATCACCAATGATCAGTTTAGAATGATCATTTTAACTGGCCGATCAACTTGACATGTCCGCATTAAATCTTCTATAACTTTTGATTTAGAGTTCAAAATGACACGAATCCAACGCCTACGTTAAGACCTCAATTTTCTATATTGTGACAAAATTTAAGACCAAAATAGCTACGAAAAAGACTGTAAGTAAAGGCTCTAAATTTGGGATAAAGTGTGTGATACGATGCATTATACTTCATTTATAAGCCTTTACTCAGCGAGCACCAATGATCAATTTAGAAAGATCATTTTAACTAGCTGATCAACTTGACATGTCCGCATTAAATAGTCTTTAAATTTTGATTTAGAGCTCAAAATGACATGAGTCCAACGCCCACGTTAATCTAGCTCAATTTCAATATTGTGACAACATTTTAGACTGAAAGAGCTACTACAAAGCCTCTAATTAATCCAATGTATCCCAAATTGCGTGATACCATGCATTATTCTTCATTTATAAGTCTTTACTCAAGTAGCACGAGTGATCAATTTAAAATGATTATTTTAAATAACTGATCAACTTGACATGTCCACACTAAATCGTCATTTACTTTTTATTTAGAGCTCAAGATGACATGAATCCAACACCCACATTAAGCTAGCAAAAGTTTTCATAATATGACAACATTTGTGACTAAAAGAGCTAGACAAAACCTCGAAGTAATCCAATGTATCCCAAACAGCATGATGCCGTACATTATCCATCATTTATAAGCCTTTACTCAAGGAGCACCAATGATCAATTTAGAATGATCATTTTAACTAGCTGATCAAATTGACATGTCCGCACTAAATCATCTCTAACTTTTCATTTAGAGTTCAGATTGACACGAATCCAACGCCTACATTAAACTAGCTCAATTTTCTATACTGTGACAACATTTGAGATTGAAAGAGCTGAGAAAAAAGCCTCCAAGTAATCTAATGTATCCTAAGATGCGTGACATCATGTATTATGCTTCATTTATAAGCCTTTTATCAAGGATCACCAATGATCAGTTTAGAATGATCATTTTAACTGGCCGATCAACTTGACATGTCCGCATTAAATCTTCTGTAACTTTTGATTTAGAGTTCAAAATGACATGAATCCAACGCCTACGTTAAGACCTCAATTTTATATATTCTGACAAAATTTAAGACAAAAATAGCTCATAAAAGCCTCTAAGTAAAGCGTCTAAGTTTGCGATAAATTACGTGATGCGATGCATTATACTTCATTTATAAGTCTTTACTCAAGGAGCACCAATGATTAGTTTAGAATGATCATTTTAACTGGCCGATCAACTTGGCATGTCCGCACTAAATCTTTTTTGACTTTTGATTTAGAACTCAAAATAATGTGAGTCCAACACCAACATTAAGTTAGCTCAATTTTCTATATTGTGACAACATTTGAGACTGAAAAAGATACGAAAAGGCCTTCAAGTAATCCAATGTATCCCAAACTGCGTGATGACATGCTTTATGCTTCATTTATATAAGCCTTTACTCAAGGAGCACCGATTATCAGTTTAGAATGATAATTTTAGCTGGCTGATCAACTTGACATGTCCGCACTAAATATTCTGTAACTAGAGTTCCAAATGATATGAATCCAACGCCCACGTTAAGCTAGCTCAATTTTCTATATTGTGTCAACATTTGAGAATGAAAGAGATTTGACAAAGCCTACAAGTAATCCAATGTATCCCAGACTGCATGATGCCACGCATTATGCTTCATTTATAAGCCTTTACTCAAGAAACACCAATGACCAATTTAGAATCATTATTTTAACTGGTCGATCAACTTGACATGTCCGCAATAAATCTTCCGTAACTTTACTTAGAGTTCATAATGACACGAATCCAACGCCCTCGTTATGCTAGCTCCATTTTCTAAATTGTGACAACATTTGAGAGAGAAAGAGCTACGGCAAATTTTCCAAGTAATCTAATGTATCCCAAACTGCGTGATGCCATGCATTATGCTTCATTTGTAAGCCTTTACTCAAGGAGAACCAATGATTAGTGTAGAGTGATCATTTTAACTGGCCCATCAACTTTACATGTCTCACTAAATTGTCCGTAACTTCTGATTTATAGTTCAGAATGACACAAATCAAATGCCCACATTAACCTAGCTCAATTTTTAATATTGTGACAACATTTGAGAGTTAAAGAGTTAAGAAAAACCATCCAAATAATCCAATGTATCCCAAACTGCATGACTCCATGCATTATGATCATTTATAAGCCTTTACTCAAGGAGCACCAACGATAAGTTTAGAATGATCATTTTAACTGGCTGATTAACTTCACATGTCCGCACTAAATCAACTGTAACTTTTGATTTAGAGTTCGGATAGACATGAATCCAACGCCTACGTTAAGCTATCTCAATTTTCAATATTGTGCCAACATTTGAGATTGAAAGAGCTACCATTATGCCTCGAAGTAATCCCATGTATCCCAAACTGTGTGATGCCACGCATTATGCTTTCTTTATAAGCCTTTCCCCAAGGAGCACCAATTATCAGTTTAGAGTGATCCTTTTAACTAGCTTATCAACTTGACATGTATGCATTAAATCGTCTTTAACTTTTGATTAGAGCTCAAAATGACATGAGTCCAACGCCCACATTAACTAGTTCAATATCCCATGTTGTGACAACATTTGAGATGGAAAGAGCTACTACAATGCATGCAAGTAGTCAAGTGTATCCCAAAATGTGTGACGCCATGCATTGTGCTTCATTTATAAGGCTTTACTCAGGGAGCACCAATTATGAGTTTAGAATGATGATTTTAACTGGCCGATAACCTTTAGATTTCCTTACTAAATTGTCCGTAATTTTTGATTTAGAGTTTAGAATTACACGAACCCAACTCCCACGTTAAGGAAGCTCAATTTTCTATATTGTAAAAACATTTAAGACTTAAAGAGCTATGAGCCTCCAAGTAATCCAATGTATCCCAAACTGCGTGATGCCATGCATTATGCTTCATTTATAAGCCTTTACTTAAAGAGCACCAATGATCAGCTTAGAATGATAATTTTAACTGTCCGATCAACATGAGATGTGTGCAATAAATCATCCGTAACTTTTGATTTAGAGTTCTGAATTACACGAATCCAACGCCCACGTTAGGCTAGCTCAATGTTCTATATTGTAAAAACATTATAGTCTTTAAGAGCTACGACAAAGCCTCCATGTAATCCAATGTATCCCAAACTGCGTGATGCCATACATTATGCTTTTTTATAAGCCTTTACTAAAGGATCATTCTAACTGGCCGATCAACTTGACATGTACGAAGTAGATCATTTTTTACTTTTTATATAGAGCTCAAGATGACATGAAACCAACGCCCACATTAAGCTTGCTCAATTTTGCATATTGTGAAAACATTTGAGACAGAAATAGCTAGAAAAAGCATCAAAATAATGCAATCTATCCCAAACTACGTGATGCCATGCATTATGCTTATTTTTAAGCCTTTACTCAATGAGCACCAATGATCAGCTTAGAATGATCATTTTAACTAGCTGATCAACCTGACATTTCCGTAGTAAATCGTCTTTTACTTCTTATTTAGAGCTCAAGATGACATGAATCCAACGCCCACATTAAGCTAGCTCAATTTTCCATATTGTGAAAACATTTGAGACGGAAATAGCTAGACAAAGCATCAAAATAATGCAATCTATCCCAAACTGTGTGATGCCATTCATTATGCTTCACTTATAAGCCTTTACTCAAGGGGCACCAATAAGCAATATAGAATGATCATTTTAACTGGGTGATGAACTTGACATATGCGCACTAAATCGTCTATAACTTTTGATTTAGAGGTCAGAAAGACATAAGTCAAACACCCATGTTAGGCAAACTCAATGTTCTATATTGTGAAAAAATTTAAGCCCAAAATAGCTACGACAAACCCTCCAAGCAATCACTTTTATCCCAAACTGCTTGATCCCATGCATTATGCTTCATTTATAAGCCTTTACCCAAGAAGCACCAATCATCAGTTTAAAATGATCATTTTAACTAGTTGATCAACTTGACATGTTTGCATTAAATCCTCCGTAAATTTTGATCTAGAGTTCATAATGATACGAATCGAATACCCACGTTAAGCTAGCTCAAATTTTTATGTTGTGACAAAATTTATGATCGAAATAGCTATGACAAAGCGTCCAAGTAATCCAATCTATCCCAAATTGTGTGATGCCTTGCATTATGCCTAATTTATAGGCATTTACTCAAGAAGCACCAATGATCAGTTTAGAATGATTATTTTAACCAGCTGATCAACTTGACATGTCCACACTAAATCGTTTTTTTACATTTTACATAGAGCTCAAGATGACATGAATCCAATGCCCAGGTTAAGCTAGGTCAATTTTCCATATTGTGACAGCATTTGAGATCGAAATAGCTAGATAAAGCCTCAAAGTAATGCAATCTATCCCAAACTGCGTGATGACATGCATTATGCCTCATTTAAAAGCCTTTACTCAAGGAGCACTAATGATCAGTTTAGAATGATCATTTTAATTTGCCGATCAACTTCACATGTCCGCACAATATCGTCCATAACTTTTGATCTAGAGTTCAAAATGACACGAATCCAACACCGACATTAAGCTAGCTCAATTTTCTATATTGTGAAAAATAAAAGATGGAAATAGCTATGCAAAGCCTCCAAGTAATCGAATCTATCCCAAACTGCGTGATGCCATGTATTGTGCTTATTTATAAGCCTTTACTCAAGGTGCACCAATGATCACTCTGAACTATCATTTTAACTAACTGATCAACTTGACATGACCGCAATAAATCGTCTTTTACTTTTTGTTTAGAGTTCAACATGATATGAATCCAATGCCCACGTTAAGCTAGCTCAATTGTTCATATTGTGAAAACATTTGAGACTGAAAAAGGTAGAAAAAGCATCAAAGTAATGCAATATATCCCTGCGTGATGCCATGCATTATGCTTCATTTATAAGCATGTACTCAAGTAGCACCAAGATCAGTTTAGAATGATTATTTTATCTAGCTGATCAGCTTGACATGTCCGCACTAAATCGTCTTTTACTTTTTATTTAGAGCTCAGGATGACATGAATTGAACGCCCACGTTAAGGTAGCTCAAATTTCCATATTACGATAACATTTGAGATCAAAGAGCTTCACAAAAGCTTCAAAGTAATGCAATCTTTCAAAAACTGCGTGACCATGCATTATACTTCAACTATAAGCCTTTACTCAAGGAGCACCAATTATCATTTTAGAATGATCATTTTAACTCGCCGATCAACCTGACATGTCCGCACTAAATCATCTTTTACATTTTACTTAGAGCTCAAGATGACATGAATCCAATGCCCACGTTTAGCTAGCTCAATTTTCCATATTTTGACAACATTAGAGATCGAAAGTGCTAGAAAGCCTCAAAGTAGTGCTTTCTATCCCAAACTGCGTGATTCCATGCATTATGCTTCATTTATAAGCCATTACTCAAGGATCACCAATGAGCAGTTTAAATGATCATTTTAACTGGCCGATAAACTTGACATGTCCACACTAAATCATCTATAAGTTCAGATTTAGAGGTCAGAAAGACACAAATACAATACCAACGTTAAGCAAACTCAATTTTCTATGTTGTGAAAAATTTTAATACCGAAATAGCTATGACAAAGCCTCGAAGCAATCCAATCTATCCCAAACTGCGTGATGCAATGCATTATGCTTATTTATAAGCATTTACTCAAGGAGCAGCAATGATCAGCTTACAATGATCATTTTAACTAGCTGATCAACTTGACAAGTATGTAGTAAATCATCTTTTACTTTTTATTTAGAGCTCAATATGACATGAATCCAACGCCCACATTAAGCTATCTCAATTTTCTATATTGTGAAAACATTGAGACAGAAACAGCTAGACAAAGCATCAAAATAATGCAATCTATCCCAATTTGTGTGATGTCAGTCATTATAGTTCGCTTATAAGCCTTTACTCAAAGAGCACCAATGACCAATCTAGAATGATCATTTTAACTGGCCGATGAACTTGATATATCCGCGCTAAATCTTCTATAACATTTGATTTAGAGGTCTAAAAGACACAAATCCAACGCCCACGTTAAGCTAACTCAATTTTCTATATTGTGACAAAATTTAAACCATAAATAGATACGAAAAAGCCTTCAAGCAATTGAATCTATCCCAAACTGCGTGATACCTTGCATTATGCTTCATTTATAAGCCTTTAATCAAGGAGCACCAATGATCAGTTTAGAATGATCATTTTAACTGGCCGTTCCACTTTACGCGTCCACATTATATCGTCCATAACTTTTGATTTGGAGTTCAAAATGACAGGAATCCAACACTAACAATAAGCTAGCTCACTTTTCTATATTGTGGAAAATATTATATCGAAATAGCTATGCAAAGCCTCCAAGTAATCCAATCATTGGTGCTCCTTGAGTAAAGGCTTATAAATAAGCACAATGCATGGCATCACACAGGGATGTGATGCCATGCATTATGCTTCATTTATAAGCCTTTACTCAAGTAGCACCAATGATCAGTTTAGAATGATTATTTTAACTGGCCGATCAACTTTACATGTGCATATTATATTTTCCATCACTTTTGATTTAATTTCAAAATGACAGGACTCCAACACCGATATTAAGCTAGCTCAATTTTCTATATTGTGAAAAATATTAGATCGAAATACCTATGCAAAGCCTCCAAGTAATCCAATCTTTCCCAAAATCTGTGATGCCATGCATTGTGCTTATTTATAAGCCTTTACTAAAGGAGCACCATTGATTTGTCTATAATAATCATTTTAACTACCTGATCAACTTGACATGTCCGCACTAAATTGTCTTTTACTTTTTTTAGAGCTCAAGATGACATGAATCCAATGCCCACATTAAGCTAGTGTAACTTTTCATATTGTGAAAATATTTGAGACTGAAAAAGCTAGACAAAGCATCAAAGTAATGCAATCTATCCCAAACTGCGTGATGCCATGCATTATACTTCATTTATAAGCCTTTAGTCAAAAAGCACCAATGATCAGTTTAGAATAATCTTTTTAACTGGCTGATCAACTTTACACGTCCACATTTGCCCGTAACTTTTGATTTAGAGTTCAAAATGACAGGAATCCAACACCGACATTAAGCTAGATCAATTTTCTATATTGTGAAAAATATTATATCAAAATAGTTATGCAAAGCCTCGAAGTAATCATATCTTTCCCAAACTCCGTGATGACATGCATTGAGCTTATTCATAAGACTTTACTCAAGGAGCACCAATGATCTGTCTAGAATGATCATTTTAAGTAGCTGATCAACTTGATATGTCTGCACTAAATAGTCTTTTTCTTTTTATTTAGAGCTCAAGATGACATGAATCCAATGCCCACATTAAGCTAGGTCAACTTTTCATATTGTGAAAACATTTGAGACTGATAATTCTAGATAAAACATCAAAGTAATGCAATCTATCCCAAACTGCGTGATGACATGCATTATGCTTCATTTATAAGCCTTTGCTGAAGGAGCACCAATAATTAGTTTAGAATGATCATTTTAACTATCTGATCAACTTGATATGTACGCACAAAATAGTCTGTAACTTTTGATTTAGAGCTCAAAACAACATGATTCCAACACCCGCGTTAAGCTAGCTCAATTTTCTATATTGTGATAAAATTTAAGATCAAAATATCTATGATAAAGCCTCCAATTATTCAAATCTATCCCAAACTGAGTGATGCCATGCATTATGCTTAATTTATAAGCCTTTACTCAAGGAGCACCAATGATCAGTTTAGAGAAATTATTTTAACTTGCTGAGCAACTTGACATGTACGCACTAAATCCTCTTTTACTTTTTATTTAGAGCTCAAAATGACAGAAATCCAACACCCACGTTAAGCTATCTCAATTTTCAATATTGTGACAAAATTTAAGATCAAAATAGCTATGACAAAGCCTCCAAGTAATCCAATCTATCCCAAACTGCGTGATGCCATGCATTATGCTTAATTTATAACCCTTTACTCAAAGACACCAATTATTAGTTTAGAATGATTATTTTAACTGGACGATCAACTTAACATATCCTCACTAAATCGTCTATAACTTTTGATTTAGATGTCAGAATGACACAAATCCAACGCCCATGTTAAGATAACTAAATTTTCTACATTGTCACAAAATGTAAGCCCGAAATAGCTATACCAAAGCCTCCAAGTGATCGAATTTATCCCAAATTAGGTGATGCCATGCATTATGCTTCATTTTTAAGCCTTTACTCAAGGAGCACCAACGATCAGTTTAGAATGATCATTTTAACTAGCTGATCAACTTGATGTGTTTGCACTAAGTCGTTTGTAAGTTTTGAGTTAGAGCTCAAAAGGATACGAATCCAACACCCATTTTAAGCTAGCTCAATTTTCAATTTGGTGATAAAATTTAAGACCAAAATAGTCTTTTACTTTTTATTTAGAGCTCAAGATGACATCAATCCAACGCCCACGTTAAGCTAGCACAAATTTTCATATTGTGAAAACATTTAAGATTAAAAAAGCTAGACAAAGTATCAAAGTAATGCAATCTATCCTAAATTGCGTGATGCCAAGCATTATGCTTCACTTAAAGCCTTTACTCAAGGACTACAAATGACCAATATAGAATGATTATTTTAACTGGCCGATCAACTTGACACTTCTGCACTAAATCGTCTATAACTTTTGATTAAGAGGTCAGAATGACACAAATCCAAAGAGCTAAATCAATTTTCTACATTGGGACAAAATTTAAACCCGAAATAGCTACGACAAAGCCTCCAAGCAATCGAATCTATCCCAAAAAATGTGATGCCATCCACTATGCTTCATTTATAAGCCTTTACTCAAGGGGCACCAATGATCAGTTTAGAATGATCATTTTAACTAGGTGATCAAATTGACATGTCTGCACTAAATCGTATGTAAATTTTGATGTAGAGTTCAAAATGATACGACTCCAACACCAACGTTAAGCTAGCTCAATTTTCTATACTGTGAAAAAATTTAAAATCGAAATAGCTATGCAAAGCCTCCAAGTAATCCAATCTATCCCAAAATGCATGATGCCATTTCATATTGTGACTACATTTGAGACTGAAAGAGCTGGACAAAGCATTAACGTAATGTAATCTATCCCTAACAGCGTGATGTCATGCATTATGCTTCATTTATAAGCCATTATTCAGGGAGCACCAATGACCAATTTAAAATGATCATTTGAACTGGCCGATCAACTTGACATTTCCGCACTAAAGTCGTCTATAACTATTGATTTATAGGTCAGAATGACACAAATCCAACGCACATGTTAACCTAACCCAATTTTCTATATCGTATAAACATTTGAGACTGAAAGAGCTACGACAAAGCGTCCAAGTAATCCAATGTATGCCGAACTGCATGATGCAATGCATTATGCTTCATTTATAATCCTTTACTCAAGGAGCACCAATGATCATTTTAGAATGATCATTTTAACTTATCGATCAACTTGATATGTATGAATTAAACGACTGTAAATTTTGATTTAGAGTTCATAAGCACACGAATCCAATGCCACATTAAGCTAGCTCGATTTTTTATATTGTGAAAGAATTTGAGACTCAAAATGCTACGAAAAAGCCTCCATGCAATCCATTCTATCCCAACCTGTGTGATGCAATTCATTATGCTTCATTTATAAGCCTTTACTCATGGAGTAGCAATGATCAGTTTGGAATGATCATTTTACCTAGATGATCAACTTGACATGTTCAGCACTAGATGATCAGTACAATTGGTTTAGAGTTCAAGATGACACGAATCCAATACCCACGTTAAGCTAGCTCAATTTTCTATATTGTGATAAAATTTAAGATCAAAATAGCTATTGAAAATCCTCCAAGTAATCCAGTATATCCCAAACTGCGTGATGCCATGCATTTTGCTTCATTTATAAGTCTTTACTCAAGGAGCACCAATGATCTGTTTAAAATGATTATTTTAACTAGCTAAGCAACTTTGACATATCAAGACTAAATTGTCTTTACTTTTTATTTAGAGCTCAACATGACATTAATTCAACACCCACATTAAGCTAGTTCAATTTTCTATATTGTGACAACATTTGAGATCTAAAGAGCTGGACAAAACCTCAATGTAATGCAATCAATCCCAAACTTCGTGATTCCATGCATAATACTTCATTTATAAACTCTTACTCAAGGAGCACTAATGAGCATTTCCAAATAATCATTTTAACTGGCCGATCTACTTGACATGTCCGCATTAAATTGTCCGTAACTTTTAATTAGGAGTTCAAAATGACACAAATCCAACACCAAATTTAAGCTAGCTCAGTTTTCTATATTGTGAAAAAATTAAGATCAAAATAGCTATGCCAAGCCTTGAAGTAATCCAATCTATCCCAAATTGTGTGATGCCATGCATTATTCTTATTTATAAGCCTTTACTCAATGAGCACCAATGATCAATTTAAAATGATCATTTTAACTATCTTATCAACTTGACATGTCCGCACTAAATCGTCTTTTACATTTTATTTAGAGCTCAAGATGACATGAATCCAACGCCCACGTTAAGCAAGCTCAATTTTCCATATTGTGAAAACACTTGAGACGGAAAGAGCTAGAAAAATGCATCAAAGTAATGCAATCTATCCCAAATTTCATGATGCCATGTAGTATGCTTCACATATAAGCCTTTACTCAAGGAGCACCAATGGCCAATTTAGAATAATTATTTTAACTGGACGATCAACTTGACATGTCCGCACTAAATCATCTATAACTTTAGATTTAGAGGTCAGAATGACACAAATCCAACGCCCATGTTAAACGAACTCAATTTTCTACACTGTGACAAAATGTAAGCCCGAAATAGCTATGAAAAAGCCTCCAAGCAATCGAATTATCCAAATTATGTGATGCCATGCATTATGCTTCATTTTTAAGCCTTTACTCAACGAGCACCAATGATCAGTTCAGAATGATCATTTTAACTAGCTGATCAACTTGACGTGTTTGCACTAAATCGTCTGTAAGTTTTGATATAGAACTCAAAAGGATACGAATCCAACACCCAATTTAAGCTAGCTCAATTTTCTAATTGGTGATAAAACTTTGGACCAAAATAGTCTTTTACTTTTTATTTAGAGCTCAAGATGACATCAATCCAACGCCCACGTTAAGCTAGCACAAATTTTCATATTGTGAAAACATTTAAGATTGAAAATGCTAAACAAAACATCAGAGTAATGCAATCTATCCCAAACGGCGTGATGCCATGCATTATGCTTCGCGTATAAGCCTATACTCAAGGAGTACCAATGACCAATATAGAATGATTATTTTAACGGACGATAAACTTGACATTTCCGCACTAAATCGTCTATAACTTTTGATTTAGAGGACACAATGACACAAATCCAACGCCCAAGTTAACCTAACCCAATTTTCTATATCGTATATACATTTGAGACTGAAAGAGCTACGACAAAGCCTCCAAGTAATCCAGTGTATGCCGAACTGCATGATGCAATGCATTATGCTTCATTTATAAGCCTTTACTCAAGGAGCAACAATGATCATTTTAACTTGTCGATCAACTTGATATGTATGAATTAAACGTCCGTAAATTTTGATTTAGAGTTCATAAGCACATGAATCCAACGCCCACATTAAGCTAGCTCGATTTTATATATTGTGAAGGAATTTGAGACTCAAAAGGCTAGGAAAAAGCCTCCATGCAATCCAATCTATCCCAACCTGTGTGATGCAATTCATTATGCTTCTTTTATAAGCCTTTACTCATGGAGCAGCAATGATCAGTTTGGAATGATCATTTTACCTAGATGATCAACTTGACATGTCCGCACTAGATGATCAGTAACATTTGATTTAGAGTTCAAGATGACACGAATCCAATACCCACGTTAAGCTAGCTCAATTTTCTATATTGTGATAAAATTTAAGATCGAAATAGCTATTGAAAATCCTCCAAGTAATCATGTATATCCCAAACTGCGTGATGCCATGCATTATGCTTCATTTATAAGTCTTTACTCAAGGAGCACCAATGATCTGTTTAGAATGATTATTTTAACTAGATGAGCAACTTGACATATATAGACTAAATTGTCTTTTACTTTTTATTTAGAGCTCAACATGACATTAATTCAACGCCCACATTAAGCTAGTTCAATTTTCCATATTGTGACAACATTTGAGATATAAAGAGCTGGACAAAACCTCAATGTAATGCAATCAATCCCAAACTTCATGATTCCATGCATAATACTTCATTTATAAACTCTTACTCAAGGAGCACTAATGAGCAGTTTAAAATGATCATTTTAACTGACTGATCTACTTGACATGTCTGCACCAAATTGTGCGTAACTTTTAATTAGGAGTTCAAAATGACACAAATCCAACACTCAACTTAAGCTAGCTCAATTTTCTATATTGTGAAAAATTTAAGATCGAAATAGCTATGCGAAGCCTCCAAGTAATCCAAGCAATCGAAAACTGCGTGATGCCATGCATTATGCTTATTTATAAGCCTTTGCTCTAGCAGCACCAATTACTAGTGTAAAATAATCATTTTAAATAGCTGATCAACTTGACATGTCCGCGCTAAATCGTCTTTTTCTTTTTATTTAGAGCTCAAGATTACATGAATCCAGCACCCACGTTAAGTTAGCTCAATTTTCATATTGTAAAGACATTTGAGTCTGAAAGAGCTAGAAAAAGCATCAAAGTAATGCAATCTATCCCTAAATGCGTGATGCCATGCACTATGATTCATTTATTAGCTTTTATTCAAGGAGCACCAATGACCAATTTAAAACGATCATTTTAAGTGGCTGATCAACTCGACATGTCTACACTAAATCGACTGATAACGTTTGATTTAGAGGTGAAAATGACACAAATTCAACGCCCACGTTAAGCTAACCCAATTTTCAATATTGTGACAAAAATAAAGATCGAACAGCTATTAAAAAGCCTCCAAGTAATCCAGTTCATCCCAAACTGTGTGATGTCATGCATTATGCTTAATTTATAAGCCTTTACTCAATGAGCACCAGTGATCTGTTTAGAATGATTATTTTAACTACCTGATCAAGTTGACATGTCCGCACTAAATTGTCTGTAATCTTTGATTTACAGTTCAAAACGACACGAATCCAACAACCAGGGTAAGCTAGCTCACAGTTTTATATTTTGACAAACTTTAACATGGAAATAGCTATGACAAAGCCTCCAAGTAATCCAATTTATCTGAAACTGCGTGATACTGTGCATTATGCTTAATTGATAAGCCTTTACTCAAGGAACAACAATGATCAGTTTAGAATGATTATTTTAACTAGCTGATCAACTTGACATATCTACACCAAATCGTCCATAACTTTTGGTTTAGAGTTCAAAATTACACGAATCCAACACCCACGTTAAGCTAGCTCAATTTTCTATTTTTTGACAAAATTTAAAATAAAAATAGCTATTACAAAGCATCCAAGTAATAGAATCTATCAAAAACTTTCTGATGCCATGCATTATGCTTTTTATAAGCCTTTACTGAAGGAGCACCAATGATGAGTCTAGAATGATCATTCTTCACTAGCTGATCAACTTGACATGTCTGCAGTAAATTGACTTTTACTTTTTATTTTGACCTCAAGATGACTTGAATCCAACGCCCATGTTAAGCTAGCTCAATTTTCCATATTGAGACAATATTTGATATCGAAAAAGCTAGACCAACCCTCAAATTAATGCAATCTATCCCAAACTACGGGATTCCATGCATTATGATTCATTTATAAGCTTTTACTCAAGGAGCACCAATGATCAGTTGAGAATGATCATTTAAACTGGCCGATAACCTTGACATGTCTGCACTAAATCGTTTGTAACTTTTAATTTAGAGGTCAAAATTACACTAATCCAACACCCATGTCAAGCTAGCTCAATTTTCTATATTGTGAAAAATTTAAGAACAAAATAGCTATGCAAAGCCTACAAGTAATCCAATCTATCCCAATCTGGGTGATACCATGCATTATGCTTATTTATAAGCATTTACTCAAGCAGCACCAAAGATCAGTTTAGAATGATCTTTTTAACTAGCTGATCAACTTGACACGTTTGCTCTAAATCGTCTTTTACTTTTTATTTAGAGCTCAAGATGACATGAATTCAACACCCACGTTAAGCTAGATCAATTTTCCATGTTGCGAAAATATTTGAGACTAAAATAGCTAGACAAAGCTTCAAAGTAATGCAACCTATCCCAAACTGCGTGATGCCATGCATTATGCTTCATTTATATGCCTTTACTCAAGGAGAACCAATGTCCAGTTTAGAATGATCAATTTAACTGACCGATCAACTTGAAATGTTCGCACTAAATCGTCTACAACTTTTGATTTAGAGGTCAGAATGACACAAATCCAACGTCCACGCTAAGCTAACAAAATTTTCTATATTGTGAAAAATTTAAGATCGAAATAGCTATACAAAGCTCCAAGTAATCCAATCTATCCCAAACTGCGTGATGCCATGCGATATGCTTATTTACAAGCCTTAACAAAAGGACCACCAATGATCAGTTAACAATGATCATTTAAACTAGCTGACAAACTTGACATCCGCACTAAATCGTCTTTAACTTTTTATTTAGAGCTCAAAGCCTTGAAGTAATGCAATCTATCCCAAATTGTGTTGCCATGCAATATGATTCAATTAAAAGCCTTTAGTAAAGGAGCACCAATGACCAGTTTAGAATGATCATTTTAACTCGCCAATCAACTTGACATGTCCGCACTAAATCGTCCATCACTTTTGATTTAGAGGTCTGAATGACGCGAATTTAACGCCCAAATTAAGCTAACTAAATTTTCTATATTGTGAAAAACTTTAAGACCGAAATAGCTATGAAAAACCCTCAAGCAATCCAATCTATCCCAAACTGCATGATGCCATGCATTATGCTTCCTTTATAAGTCTTTTACTCAAGGAGCACCAATGATCATTTTAAAATAATCATTTTAACTTGCCGATCAACTTGACATGTTTGTACTAAATCGTCCGTAAATTTTGATTTAGAGTTCATAATGACACGAATCCAACGCCCACATTAAGCTAGCTCATTTTTATGTATTGTGGCAACATTTAAGGTCGAAAGAGGTAGAAAAAGCATTAAAGTAATGCAATCTATCTCAAACTGCATGATGCCATGCATTATGCTTCATTTGTAAGCATTAATTCAAGGAGCACCAATGATCAGATAATAATGATCATTTTAACTTTCCGATCAACTTAACATGTCCAAACTGAATCGTCCATAAATTTTAATTTAGAGTTTAAAATGACACGAATCCAACACCCATGTGAAGCTAGCCCAATTTTCTATGTTATGAAACTTTTTATATCGAAATAGCTATGCAAAGCCTCAAATAAATCCAATCCATCCCAATCCGTGTGATGCCATGCATTATGCTTATTTATAGGCATTTACTCAAGGAGCACCAATGATCAGTTTAGAATGATCATTTTAACTACCCGAACAATTTGACGTGTTCGCATTAAATCAAGATGACATGAATTCAACACCCACCTTAGGCTAGCTTCATTTTCCATATTGTGTAAACATTTGAGACTGAAAGAGCTTGACAAAGCATCAAAGTAATGCAATCTACCCAAACTGCATTTATAAGCCTTTAGTCAATGAGCACCAATGACCACTTTAGAATGATTATTTTAACTGGCCGAGCAATTTGACAAGTGGGACTAAATTGTCCATCACTTTTGATTTAGAAGTCCGAAGGACAAGAATCCAATGCCCACATTAAACTAACTCAATTTTCAATACTGTGAAAAAATTTAAGCCCGAATAGGTTCGACAAAACCTCAAGCAATCCAATCAATCCCAAAATGTGTGATGCCATGCAATATGCTTCATTTATAAGCCTTTAATCAAAGAGCACCAATGATCATTTAAGAATAATGGTCATTTTAAATCGCCGATCGACTTGACATGTCCCCACTAAAGCTTCCGTAACTTTTGATTTAGAGTTCATAATGACAAGAATCCAACACCCATGTTAAACTAGCTCCATTTTCTATACTGTGACAATATTTAACACCAAAACACCTAGATAAATCCTTGAAGTAATGCAATCTATCCCAAACTTCGTGATTTCATTCATTATTATTCATTTCTAAACATTTACTCAAGGAGCACCAATGATCAGTTTAGAATGATCATTTTAACTGGTCAATCTACTTGACATGTCCGCACTAAATCATCCATAACTTTTGATATATAGGTCAGAATGACACGAATCCAACGCCCACGTTAATCTAACTCAGTTTTCTATACTGTGAAAAGATTTAAGACAAAAATAGGTATGACAAAGCCTCAAGCAATCGAATCTATCCTAAACTGCATTATGCCATGCATTATGCTTCCTTTATAAGCCTTTTACTCAAGGAGCACCAATGATCATTTTAGAATAATCATTTTAACTGCCTGATCAACTTGACGTGTCCACACTATATCATTGGTAACTTTTGATTTAGAGTTCAAAATGACAGGAATCGAACGCCCACGTTGAGCTAGCTCCATTTTCTATATTGTGACAACATCTGAGATCGAAAGAGCTAGATAAAGCCTTAATGTAATGCAATCTATCCCAAACTGTGTGATGCCATGCATTATGTTTCATGTATAAGCATTTACTCAAGGAGCACCCATGATCACTTAAGAATGATCATTTTAACTGGCCGATCAACTTGAAATTTCCAACGCCCAACTATTGATTTAGAGGTTAGAATGACATGAATCCAACGCCCAAGTTAAGCTTACTCAATTTTTCTATATTGTGAAAAACTTTAAGACCGAAATCGCTACGACAAAGCATCAAGCAATCCAATCTATCCCAAAGTGCGTGATGTCATGCATTATACTTCATTTATAAGCCTTTTACTCAAAGAGACTCAATGATCATTTTAAAATAATCATTTTAACTGGCTGATCAACTTAACATGTCTGCAATAAATCGTAACTAACTTTTGTTTTTGAGTTCATAATGACACGAATCCAACGACCACGTTAAGCTAGCTCCACTTTCTATATTGTGACAACATTTGAGATCGAAAGAGCTGGAAAATGCCTTAAAGTAGTTCAATCTATCCCAAACTGGGTGATGCCATGCATTATACTTCATTTATAAGCATTTACTCGAGGAGAAACAATGATCAGTTAAGAATGATCATTTTAACTGGCTGATCAACTTGACATTTCCGCACTAAATCGTCTACAACTTTTAATTTAGTGTTCAAAATGACACGAAGCCAACACACACGTTAAGCTAGCTCAATTTTCTATTTTGTGAAAAATTTAAGATCGAAATAGTTCTGACAAAGCCTCAAGCAATCCAATCTATCCCAAACTACATGATGCCACGCATTGTGCTTTCTATATATGCCTCTTACTCAAGGAGCACCAATGATCAATTTAGAATAATCATTTTAACTGGCCGATCACCTTGAGATGTCCAAATTAAATCGTCCGTAACTTTTGATTTAGAGTTCATAATGGCACGAATCTAACTCCCATGTTAAACTAGCTCCATTTTCTATATTGTGGCAACATTTGAGATAAAAAAGCCTCACGCAATCCAACACTAACGTTAAACTAGCTCCATTTTCAATATTGTGAGAAATTTAAGATCGAAATAGCTATGCAAAGCCTACAAGTAATCGAATCTAACCCAAAATCTGTGATGCCATGCATTATGCTTATTTATATGACTTTAGTCAAGGACTAGCGATGATCAGTTTAGAATGATTAATTCGAGCTCAAAATGACATGAATCCAACACTCACATTAAGCTAGCTCAATTTTCAATATTGTGACAACATTTGAGATTGAAAGAGCTAGAAGAAGTCTCAAAGTAATGCAATCTATCCCAAACTGCGTGATGTCATGCATTATGCTTCATTTATAAGCCTTTACTCAAAGACCACCAATGATCAGTTTAGAATTTGAGACTCAAAAGGCTACGAAAAAGCCTCCATGCAATCCAATCTATCCTAACCTGTGTGATGCAATTCATTATGCTTCATTTATAAGCCTTTACTCATGGAGCAGCAATGATCAGTTTGAAATGATCATTTTACCTAGATGGTCAACTTGACATGTCCGCACTAGATGATCAGTACAATTGGTTTAGAGTTCAAGATGACATGAATCCAATACCCACGTTAAGCTAGCTCAATTTTCTATATTGTGATAAAATTTAAGATCAAAATAGCTATTGAAAATCCTCCAAGTAATCCAGTATATCCCAAACTGCGTGATGCCATGCATTTTGCTTCATTTATAAGTCTTTACTCAAGGAGCACCAATGATCTGTTTAAAATGATTATTTTAACTAGCTAAGCAACTGTGACATATCCAGACTAAATTGTCTTTTACTTTTTATTTAGAGCTCAACATGACATTAATTCAACACCCACATTAAGCTAGTTCAATTTTCCATATTGTGACAACATTTGAGATCGAAAGAGCTGGACAAAACCTCAATGTAATGCAATCAATCCCAAACTTTGTGATTCCATGCATAATACTTCATTTATAAACTCTTACTCAAGGAGCACTAATGAGCATTTCCAAATAATCATTTTAACTGGCCGATCTACTTGACATGTCCACACTAAATTGTCCATAACTTTTAATTAGGAGTTCAAAATGACACAAATCCAACACCAAATTTAAGCAAGCTCAGTTTTCTATACTGTGAAAAATTTAAGATCGAAATAGCTATGCCAAGCCTTGAAGTAATCCAATCTATCCTAAATTGTGTGATGCCATGCATTATTCTTATTTATAAGCCTTTACTCAATGAGCACCAATGATCAATTTAAAATGATCATTTTAACTATCTTATCAACTTGACATGTCCGCACTAAATCATATTTTACATTTTATTTAGAGCTCAAGATGACATGAATCCAACGTCCACGTTAAGCTATCTCAATTTTCCATATTGTGAAAACACTTCAGACAGAAAGAGCTAGAAAAAAAGCATCAAAGTAATGCAATCTATCCCAAATTTCATGTTGCCATCCAATATGCTTCACATATAAGCCTTTACTCAAGGAGCACCAATGACCAATTTAGAATAATTATTTTAACTGGACGATCAACTTGACATGTCCGCACTAAATCATCTATAACTTTTGATTTAGAGGTCAGAATGACACAAATCCAACGCCCATGTTAAACTAACTCAATTTTCTACACTGTGACAAAATGTAAGCCCAAAATAGCTATAAAAAAGCCTCCAAGCAATCGAAATTATCCAAATTATGTGATGCCATGCATTATGCTTCATTTTTAAGCCTTTACTCAATGAGCACCAACAATCAGTTCAGAATGATCATTTTAACTAGCTGATCAACTTGACGTGTTTGCACTAAATCGTCTATAACTTTTGATTCAGAACTCAAAAGGATACGAATCCAACACCCACTTTAAGCTAGCTCAATTTTCTATTTGGTGATAAAACTTAGGACCAAAATAGTCTTTTACTTTTTATTTAGAGCTCAAGATGACATGAATCCAACGCCCACGTTAAGCTAGCAAAAATTTTCATATTGTGAAAACATTTAAGATTGAAAAAGCTAAACAAAACATCAGAGTAATGCAATCTATCCCAAACTGCGTGATGTCATGCATTATGCTTCGCTTATAAGCCCATACTCAAGGAGTACCAATGACCAATATAGAATGATTATTTTAACTAACGATAAACTTGATATTTCCACACTAAATCTTCTATAACTTTTGATTTAGAGGTCAGAATGACACAAATCCAACGCCCACGTTAACCTAACCCATTTTTCTATATCGTATAAACATTTTAGACTGAAAGACCTACGACAAAGCCTCCAAGTAATCCAGTGTATGCCGAACTGCATGATGCAATGCATTATGCTTCATTTATAAGCCTTTACTCAAGGAGCACCAATGATCATTTTAACTTGTCGATCAACTTGATATGTATGAATTAAACGTTTGTAAATTTTGACTTAGAGTTCATAAGCACACGAATACAACGTCCACATTAAGCTAGCTCGATTTTATATATTGTGAAAGAATTTGAGACTCAAAAGGCTACGAAAAAGCCTCCATGCAATCCAATCTATCCCAACCTGTGTGATGCAATTCATTATGCTTCATTTATAAGCCTTTACTCATGGAGCAGGAATGATCAGTTTGGAATGATCATTTTACCTAGATGATCAACTTGATATGTCCGCACTAGATGATCAGTATCATTTGATTTAGAGTTCAAGATGACACGAATCCAATACCCACGTTAAGCTAGCTCAATTTTCTATATTGTGATAAAATTTAAGATCGAAATAGCTATTGAAAATCCTCCAAGTAATCCAATATATCCCAAACTGCGTGATGCCATGCATTATGCTTCATTTATAAGTCTTTACTCAAGGAGCACCAATTATCAGTTTAGAATGATTATTTTAACTAGCTGAGCAACTTGACATATCCAGACTAAATTGTCTTTTACTTTTTATTTAGAGCTCAACATGACATTAATTCAACGCCCACATTAAGCTAGTTCAATTTTCCATATTGTGACAACATTTGAGATCTAAAGAGTTGGACAAAGCCTCAATGTAATGCAATCAGTCCCAAACTTCGTGATTCCATGCATAATACTTCCTTTATAAACTCTTACTCAAGGAGCACTAATGAGCAGTTTAAAATAATCATTTTAACTGGCCGATCTACTTGACATGTCCGCACTAAATTGTCCGCACTAAAGTTTCCGTTACTTTTAATCAGGAGTTCAAAATGACACAAATCCAACACCAAATTTAACTTAGCTCAGTTTTCTATATTGTGAAAAATTTAAGATCGAAATAGCTATGCCAAGCCTTGAAGTAATCCAATCTATCCCAAATTGTGCGATGACATGCATTATTCTTATTTATAAGCCTTTACTCAATGAGCACCAATGATCAATTTAAAATGATCATTTTAACTATCTTATCAACTTGACATGTCCACACTAAATCGTCTTTTACATTTTATTTAGAGCTCAAGATGACATGAATCCAACGCCCACGTTAAGCTAGCACAATTTTCCATATTGTGAAAACACTTGAGACGGAAAGAGCTAGAAAAATTCATCAAATTAATGCAATCTATCCCAAATTTCATGATGCCATGCAATATGCTTCACATATAATCCTTTACTCAAGGAGCACCAATGACCAATTTAGAATGATTATTTTAACTGGACGATCAACTTGACATGTCCGCACTAAATCAACTATAACTTTTGATTTAGAGGTCAGAATGACACAAACTCAACGCCCATGTTAAACTAACTCACTTTTCTACATTGTGACCAAATGTAAGCCCGAAATTGCTATGAAAAAGCCTCCAAGCAATTGAAATTATCCAAATTGCATGATGCCATGCATTTTGCTTCATTTTTAAGCCTTTACTCAACGAGCACCAACGATCAGTTCAGAATGATCATTTTAACTAGCTGATCAACTTGACGTGTTTGCACTAAATCGTCTGTAAGTTTTGATTTAGAACTCAAAAGGATACGAATCCAATACCCACTTTAAGCTAGCTCAATTTTCTATTTGGTGATAAAATTTAAGACCAAAATAGTCTTTTACTTTTTATTTAGAGCTCAAGATGACATGAATCCAACACCCATGTTAAGCTAGCAAAAATTTGCATATTGTGAAAACATTTAAGATTGAAAATGCTAGACAAAGCATCAAAGTAATGCAATCTATCCAAAACTGCGTGATGCCATGCATTATGCTTCGCTTATAAGCCTATACTCAAGGAGTACCAATGACCAATATAGAATGATTATTTTAACTGGACGATAAACTTGACATTTCCACACTAAATCGCCTATAACTTTTGATTTAGAGGTTAGAATGACACAATTCCAACGAGCTAACTCAATTTTCTTCATTGTGACAAAATTTAAGCCCAAAATAGCTACGACAAATCCTCCAAGAAATCGAATCTATCCCAAAGTATGTGATGCCATGCATTATGCTTCATTTATAAGCCTGTACTCAAGGGGAACCAATGATCAGTTTAGAATGATCATTTTAACTAGGTGATCAACTTGACATGTCGGCACTAAATTGTATGTAACTTTTGATTTAGAGTTCAAAATTATTTGAATCCAACACCCACGTTAAGGTAGCTCAATTTTCTATGTTGGGACAAAATTTAAAATCGAAATAGCTATACAAAGCCTCCAAGTAATCCAATCTATCCCAAAATGCATGATGCCATTTCATATTGTGCCTACATTTGAGACTGAAAGAGCTGGACAAAGCATCAACGTAATGCAATCTATCCCTAACTGCGTGATGTCATGCATTATGCTTCATTTATAAGAGTTTATTCAAGGAGCACCAATGACCAATTTAAAATGAACATTTTAACTGGTCTATCAATTTGGCATGTCCGCACTAAAGTCGTCTATAACTATTGATTTAGAGGTCAGAATGACACAAATCCAACACCCACGTTAACCTTACCCAATTTTCTATATCGTATAAACATTTGAGACTGGAAGAGCTATGAAAAAGCTCCAAGTAATCCAATGTATGCCGAACTGCATGATGCAATGCATTATGCTTCATTTATAAGCCTTTACTCAAGGAACACCAATGATCGTTTTAGAATGATCATTTTAACTTGTCGATCAAGTTGACATGTCTGAATTAATTGTCCATAAATTTTGATTTAGAGTTCAAAATGACACGAATCCAACGCCCACATTAAGCTAGCTCGATTTTATATATTATGATAGCATTTGAGACTCAAAGAGCTATGAAAAAGCCTCCATGCAATCCAATCTATCCTAACCTGCGTGATGCAATTCATTATGCTTCATTTATAAGCCTTTACTCATGGAGCACCAATGATCAGTTTGGAATGATCATTTTAACTAGCTAATCAACTTGACATGTCCGCACTAGATCATAAGTAACTTTTGATTTAGAGTTCAAGATGACACGAATCCAATACCTACGTTAAGCTAGCTCAATTCTCTATATTGTGATAAAATTTATGATCGAAATAGCTATGGAAAATCCTCCAAGTAATCCAGTATATCGCAAACTAAGTGATGCCATGCATTATGTTTCATTTATAAGTCTTTACACAAGCAGCACCAATCATCTGTTTAGAATGATTATTTTAACTAGCTGAGCAAATTGACATATCCGGACTAAATTGTCTTTTACTTTTTATTTAGAGCTCAACATGACATTATTCCGACGCCCACGTTAAGCTAGTTCAATTTTCCATATTGTGACAACATTTGAGATCGAAAGAGATGGTCAAAACCTCAATGTAATGCAATCAATTCCAAACTTTGTGATTTCATGGATAATACTTCATTTATAAACTCTTACTCAAGGAGCACTAATAAACAGTTTAAAATGATCATTTTAACTGGCCGATCTACTTGACATGTCCGCACCAAATTGTGCGTAACTTTTAATTAGGAGTTCAAAATGACACAAATCCAACACTCAACTTAAGCTAGCTCAATTTTCTATATTGTGAAAAATTTAAGATAGAAATAGCTATGCGAAGCCTCCAAGTAATCCAATCAATCGAAAACTGCGTGATGCCATGCATTATGCTTATTTATAAGCCTTTGCTCTAGCAGCACCAATTACTAGTGTAAAATAATCATTTTAAATAGCTGATCAACTTGACACGTCCGCGCTAAATCGTCTTTTTCTTTTTATTTAGAGCTCAAGATTACATGAATCCAGCAACCACGTTAAGTTAGCTCAATTTTCATATTGTGAAGAGATTTGAGTCTGAAAGAGCTGGAAAAAGCATCAAAGTAATGCAATCTATCCCTACATGGGTGATGCCATGCATTATGATTCATTTATAAGCTTTTATTCAAGGAGCACCAATGACCAATTTAAAATGATCATTTTAAATGGCTGATCAATTTGACATGTCTACACTAAATCGTCTGATAACGTTTGATTTAGAGGATAAAATGACACAAATTAAACGCCCATGTTAAGCTAACCCAATTTTCAATATTGTCCCAAAATTAAAGATCAAACAGCTATTAAAAAGCCTCCAAGTAATCCAGTTCATCCCAAACTATGTGATGTCATGCATTATGCTTAATTTATAAGCCTTTACTCAATGAGCACCAATGATCTGTTTAGAATGATTATTTTAACTACCTGATCAACTTGACGTGTCTGCACTAAATCCTCTTTTACTTTTTACTTAAGTTCAAGTTGACATGAATTCAATGCCCACATTAAGCTAGCTCAATTTTTCATATTGTGACAACAGTTGAGTTAGAAAGAGCTAGAAAAAGCCTCAAAGTAAAGCAATCTATCCCAAAATGCGTGAAACCATGCATTATTCTTCATTTATAAGCCCTTACTCAAGGAGCACCAATGATCACTTTAGAATGATCACTTTAATAGGCCGATCAACTTTACATGTATGCACTAAATCGTCCGTAACTTTTGATATAGAGTTCAAAATGACACAAATCCAACACCCACATTAAGCTAGCTCTATTTTCTATATTGTATCTAGTCTATCCCAAACTGTCTGATGCCATGCATTATGCTTAATTTATAAGCCTTTACTCAAGGAGCACCAATGATCTGTTTAGAATGATTATTTTAACTAGCTGATCAACTTGACATGTCTGCACTAAATCGTCTTTTACTTTTTATTTAGAGCTCAAGATGACATGAATCCAGTGTCTACGTTAAGCTAGCTCAATTTTCCATATTGTGACAACATTTGAGATCCAAAGAGCTAGACAAAGCCTCAAAGTAATGCAATCTATCCCAAACTGCGGGATGCCTTGCACTATCCTTCAATTCTATGCCTTTAATCAAGGAGCACCAGTGATCAGTTTAGAATGATCATTTTAATTGGCCGATCAACTTGACATGTCCGCACTAATTCGTTAATAACTTTTGATTTAGAGTTCAAAGTGACACGAATCCAACACCGACGTTAAGCTAGCTCAATTTTCTATATTGTGAAAAATTTAAGATCGAAATATATATGCAAAGCCTCCAAGTAATCCAATCTATCCCAAACTGCGTAATACCATGCATTATGCTTATTTATAAGCCTTTACTGAAGGAGCAGCAATGATCATTATGAATTGATCATTTAACTAGCTGATCAACTGGACATGTCACCACTAAATCGTCTTTTACTTTTTACTCAGAGATCAGGATGACATGAATTCAATGCCCACGTTAAACTAGCTCAATTTTTCATATTCTGACCACATTTGAGTTGGAAAGAGCTGGACAATGCCTCAAAACAATGCAATTTATCTCAAACTGCATGATGCCATGCATTACCTTTCAATTATAAGCCTTTGATCCAGGAGCACCAATGATCAGTTTAGAATGATCATTTGACAGGCCGATCAACTTTACATGTACACATTAAATCGTCACTTACTTTTGATTTAGATTTCAAAATGACACGAATCCAACACCGACGTTAAGCTAGATCATTTTTCTATATTGTGAAAAATATAAGATCGAAATAGCTATGCAAAGCGTCCAAGTAATCCAATATATCCCAAACTGCGTGATGTCTTGCATTATGCTTATTTATAAGCCTTTACTCAAGGAGCACCAATGATCAGTCTAGAATGATCCTTTTCATTAGCTGATCAAGTTGACATGTCTGCACTAAATTGCCTTTTACTTTTTATTTAGAGCTAAAGATGACATGAATCAACCGCCCACGTTACGCTAGCTCAAATTTTCATATTGTGAAAACAATTGAGACTAAATAAGCTAGACAAAGAATCAAAGTAATGCAATCCAAAACTTCGTGATGTCATGCATTATGCTTCATTTATAAGCCTTTACTCAAGGAGCACCAATGTCCAGTTTAAAATGATAATTTTAACTGGCCGAACAACTTGACATGTCCGCACTACTTGACATGTCCAATCTATCCCAAACTGTGTGATGCCATGCGTTATGCTTATTTACAAGCCTTAACTAAAGGACCTCCAATGATCAGTTAACAATGATCATTTTAACTAGCTGACAAACTTGACATTTCCGCACTAAATCGTCTTTTACTTTTTATTTAGAGCTCAAAGCCTTAAAGTAATGCAATCTATCCGAAATTGTGTTGCCATGCATTATGATTCAGTTAAAAGCCTTTAGTAAAGGAGCACCAGTGACCAGTTTAGAATGATCATTTTAACTCGCCGATCAACTTGACATCTCCGCACTAAATCGTCCATCACTTTTGATTTAGAGGTCCGAATGACGCGAATCTAACGCCCACGTTAAGCTAACTCAATTTTCTATATTGTGAAAAACTTAAAGACCGAAATAGCTATGAAAAACCCTCAAGCAATCCAATCTATCCAAAAATGCATGATGCCATGCATTATGCTTCCTTTATAAGTCTTTTACTCAAGGAGCACCAATGATCATTTTAGAATAATCGTTTTAACTAGCCGATCAACTTGACATGTTTGTACTAAATCGTCCGTAAATTTTGATTTAGAGTTCATAATGACACGAATCCAACGCCCACATTAAGCTAGCTCGATTTTATGTATTGTGGCAACATTTGAGGTCGAAAGAGGTAGAAAAAGCTTTAAAGTAATGCAATCTATCCCAAACTGCATGATGTCATGCGTTATGCTTCATTTGTAAGCATTAATTCAAGGAGCACCAATGATCAGTTAATAATGATAATTTTAACTTTCCGATCAACTTAACATGTCTGAACTGAATCGTCCGTAAATTTTAATTTAGAGTTTAAAATGACACGAATCCAACACCCACGTGAAGCTAGCTCAATTTTCTATGTTATGAAATTTTTTATATCGAAATAGCTATGCAAAGCCTCAAACAATCCATTCCAATCCGTGTGATGCCATGCATTATGCTTATTTATGAGCATTTACTCAAGGAGCACCAACGATCAGTTTAGAACGATCATTTTAACTACCCAAACAACTTGACGTGTTCGCATTAAATCAAGATGATATGAATTCAACGCCCACCTTAGGCTAGCTTAATTTTCCATATTGTGTAAACATTTGAGACTGAAAGAGCTTGACAAAGCATCAAAGTAATGCAATCAATGAGCACCAATGACAAGTTTAGAATGATTATTTTAACTGGCCGAGCAACTTGACACGTGGGACTAAATTGTCCATCACTTTTGATTTAGAAGTCCGAATGACAAGAATCCAATGCCCACATTAAATTAACTCAATTTTCAATATTGTGAAAAAATTTAAGCCCGAATAGGTTCGACAAAACCTCAAGCAATCCAATCTATCCCAAAATGCGTGATGCCATGCAATATGCTTCATTTATAAGCCTTTAATCAAAGAGCACCAATGATCATTTAAGAATAATGGTCATTTTAAATCGCTGATCGAATTGACATGTCCCCACTAAAGCTTCCGTAACTTTTGATTTAGAGTTCATAATGACAAGAATCCAACACCCATGTTAAACTAGCTCCATTTTCTATACTGTGACAATATTTAAGACCGAAAGACCTAGATAAATCCTTAAAGCAATGTAATCTATCCCAAACTTCGTGCCATTATGATTCATTTCTAAACATTTACTCAAGGAGCACCAATGATCAGTTTAGAATGATCATTTTAACTGGCCAATCTACTTGACATGTCCGCACTAAATCATCCATAACTTTTGATATATAGGTCTGAATGACACGAATCCAATGCCCACGTTAATCCAACTCAGTTTTCTATACTGTGAAAAGATTTAAGACAGAAATAGCTATGACAAAGCCTCAAGCAATCGAATC
Organism: Pugionium dolabratum; assembly: GCA_018901945.1. Taxonomy (NCBI): domain Eukaryota; kingdom Viridiplantae; phylum Streptophyta; class Magnoliopsida; order Brassicales; family Brassicaceae; genus Pugionium; species Pugionium dolabratum. The sequence continues at coordinate 329,843 of JAEVFF010000280.1, forward strand.
TATCCTAAACTGCATGATGCCATGCATTATGCTTCCTTTATAAGCCTTTTACTCAAGGAGCACCAATAATCATTTTAGATAAACTTTACATGTCGGCACTAAATCGTCCATCAACTTTAGAGGTCCAATGCCCACATTAAACTATCTCCATTTTCTATATTGTGAAAAACTTTAGGCCCGAAAAAGCTAGGACAAAACCTCAAGCATTCCAATCTATCCCAAATTCCGTGATGCCATGCATTATGCTTCATTTGATAAGCCTTTTACTCAAGGAGCACCAATGATCATGTTGGAATAATCAATTTAGCTTGTTTCGATTTAGAGTTCATAATGACATGAATCGAACGCCCATGTTAAGCTAGCTCCATCTTCAATATTGTGACAAAATTTGAGATCGAAAAACCTAGACAAAGCTTTAAAAGAATGCAATCCATCCCAAACTGCATGATGCTATGCATTATGATTCATTTAAATGTACTTACTCAAAGAGCACCAATGATCAATTCAAAATGATCATTTTAACTGGCTGATCAACTTGACATGTCCGCACTAAATCGTCTGTAGTTTTTGATTTAGAGTTTAAAATAACACAAATCCAACACCCACATTAAGCTAGGTTTCTATATTGTGAATAATTTAAGATCGAAATAGATATGACAAAGCCTCAAGCAATCCAATCTATCCGAAACTGCATGATGCCATGCATTATGCTTCCTTTATAAGCCTTTTACTTAAGGAGCACCAATGATCAATTTAGAATAATAATTTTAACTGGTCGATTAACTTGACATGTCCGCACTAAATCGTCCGTAACTTCTGATTTAGAGTTCATATTGACACGAATCTAACTCCCACGTTAAACTAGCTCCATTTTCAATATTGTGGCAACATTTGAGATCGAAAGAGCTAGACAAAGAGTTAAAGTAATGCAATCTATGCTAAACTACATGATGCCAAGCATTATGCTTCATTTATAAGGATTTACTTAAGGAGCACCCATTATCAGTTAAAAATGATAAATTTAACTGTCCGATCAATTTGACATGTGAGCACTAAATTGTTTGTAACTTTTAATTTAGAGTTCAAAATGACACGAATCCAACACATGCGTTAAGCTAGCTCAATTTTTTATATTATGAAAATATAAGATCGAAATAGCTATGCAAAGCCTCCAATTAATCCAATCTATCCTAATCTGCGTGATGCCACGCATTATGCTTATTTTAGCAATTACTCAAGGAGCACCAATGATAAATTTAGAATGATCATTTTAACTAGCTGATCAACTTGACATTTTTGCACTAAATCGTCTTTTACTTTTTATTTAGAGTGCAAGATGACATGAATCCAACGCCCACCTTAAGCTAGTTTAATTTTCCATATTGTGAATATATTTGAGACTGAAAGAGCTAGACAAATCATCATAACAATGAAATCTATCCCAAACTACGTTGTGCCATGCATTACGGAGCACCAATGACCAGTTTAGAATGATCATTTTACATGGCCGATCAACTTGACATGTCGCACTAAATCGTCCATCACTTTTGATTTAGAGGTCCGAATGACAAGAATCCAATGCCCACATTAAACTATCTCCATTTTCTATATTGTGAAATAATAAAAGCCCGAAATAGCTACAACAAAACCTCAAGCAATCCAATCTATCCCAAATTCCGTGATGCCATGCATTATGCTTCATTTATAAGCCTTTTACTCAAGGATCACCAATGATCATTTTGGCATAATATTTTTAACCGGCTGATCAACTTGACATTTCCGCACTAAATCGCCAGTTCCTTTCGATTTAGAGTTCATAATGACACGAATCAAATGCCCACGTTAAGCTAGCTCTATTTTTTATATTGTGAAAACATTTTAGATCGAAAAACCAAGACGAAGCCATAAAATAATGCATTCTATCCCAAACTGCATGATTCTATGCATTATGATTCATTTATAAGCATTTACTCAAGGAGCACTAATGATCAGTTAAGAATGATCATTTTAACTGGCCGATCGACTTGAAATGTCTGCACTAAATCGTCTGTAACTTTTGATTTAGATTTCAAAATGACACGAATCCAACACCCAGTTAAGGTAGCTTAATTTTCTATATTGTGAAAAATTTAAGATCGAAATAGTTATGACAAAGCCTCAAGCAATCCAATCTATCCCAAACTGCATGATGCCATACATTATGTTTCCTTTATAAGCCTTTTACTCAAGGAGCACCAATGATCAATTTACAATAATCATTTTAACTGGTCGATCAACTTGACATGTCTGCCCTAAATCGTCCGTAACTTTTGATTTAGGGTTCATAATGACACGAATCCAATTCCCACGTTAAACTAGATCCGTTTTCTATATTGTGGCAACAGTTGACATCAAAAGAGCTAGAAAAAGCCGTATAGTAATGCAATCTATTCCAAACTGTGTGATGCCTTGCATTATGCTTCATTTATTAGGATTTACTTAAGGAGCACCAATGATCAGTTAAAATTGATCATTTTAACTGGCAGATAAATTTTTGACATGTCCGCACTAAATTGTCCACAACTATTAATTTAGAGTTCAAAATGACACGAATCCAACACCCGCGTTAAGCTAGCTCAATTTTCTATATTGTGAAAAATGTAAGATCCAAAACAGCTATGCAAAGCCTCCAAGTAATCCAATCTATCCCAATCTGCGTGATGCCATGCATTATGTGTATCTATAAGCATTTACTCAAGGAGCACCGATGATCAGTTTAGAATGATCATTTTAACTAGCTGATCAACTTGACATGTCCGCACTAAATCATCTTTTACATTTTATTTAGAGCTCAAGATGACATGAATCCAACGCCCACCTTAAGCTAGATTTGTTTTCCATATTGTGAATACATTTGAGACTGAAAGAGCTAGACAAAGCGTCAAAGTAACGCAATCTATCCAAAACTACGTTGTTCCATGCATTATGCTTCATTTATAAGCCTTTTACTCAAGGATCACAAATGATCATTTTGGAATAATAATTTTAACCGGCCAATCAACTTGACATTTCCACACTAAATCGCCACTTCCTTTCGATTTAGAGTTCATAGTGATACGAATCCAACGCCCACGTTAAGCTAGCTCCATTTTATATATTGTGACAGCATTTGATATCGAAAGAGCTAGACAAAGCCTTAAAGTGTTGAGAAATGCATGATACTATGCTTTATGATTCATTTAAAAGCATTTACTCAAGGAGCACCAAAGATCAGTTAAGAATAATCATTTTAACTCGCCGATCAACTTGACATGTCTGCACTAAATTGTCTGTAACTTTTAATTTAGAGTTCAAAATGACACGAAACCAACACCTAGGTTAAGCTAGCTCAATTTTTTATATTGTGAAAAATTTAAGATCGAAATAGTTAGGACAAAGCCAAAAGCAATCCAATCTATCCCAAACTGTATGATGCCATGCATTATTCTACCATTATAAGCTTTTTACTCAAGGAGCACCAATGATCAATTTAGAATAATCATTTTAACTGGCCGATCAACTTAACATCTCCGCACTAAATTTTCCGTAACTTTTAATTTGGAGTTCAAAATGACACGAATCCAACACCCACTTTAAGCTAGCTAAATTTTCTATATTTTGAAAAATTTAAGAACGAAATAGCTATGCAAAGCCTCCAAATAATCCAATCTATCTCAATCTGCGTGATGCATGCATTATGCTTACTCATAAGCATTTACTGTAGGAGCACCGATGATGAATTAAGAATGACCATTTTAACTAGCTGATCAACTTGACATGTTCACACTAAATCGTCTTTTATTTTTTATTTAGAGCTCAAGATGACATGAATTCAACGCCCACCTTAAGCTAGCTTAATATTCGATATTGTGAATACATTTGAGACTGAAAGAGCTGGAAAAAGCATCAAAGTAATGCAATCTATCCCAAACTACGTTTTGTCAAGCATTATGCTTCATTTATATGCCTTTTACTCAAGGAGCACCTATGATCATTTTGGAATAATCATTTTAACTGACAGATCAACTTGATATTTCCACACTAATCGTCCAATCGTTTCAATTTAGAGTTCATAATGACACGAATCCAACACCCACGTTAAGCTAGCTCCATTTTTCTATATTGTGACAACATTTGAGATCGAAAAACCTAGGCAAAGCCTTAAAGTAATGCAATTTATCCCAAACTGCATGATGCTATGCACCATGATTCATTTATAAGCATTTACTCATGGAGCACCAATGATTAGTTAAGAATGATCATTTTAACTGTCCGATCAACTTGACATGTCTGCACTAAATCGTCAGTAATTTTTAATTTAGAGTTCAAAATTACAAGAATCCAACACCCACGTTAAGCTAGCTCAATTTTCTATATTGTGAAAAACTTAAGATCTAAATAGTAATGACAAAGCCTCATTTCAATCGAATCTATCCCAAACTGCATGATGCATGCATTATTATAAGCCTTTTACTAAAGGAGCACCAATGATCAATTAAGGATAATCATTTTAAATGGCCGATCAACTTGATATCTCTACACTAAATCGTCCAAAACTTCTGATTTAGAGTTCATAATTACACAAAGCCAACTCCCACGTTAAACGAGTTCCATTTTCTATATTGTGGCAGCATTTGAGATCGAAAGAGCTAGACAAAGCCTTAAAGTAATGCAATTTTTGCTATACTATATGATGCCAGACATTATGCTTCATTTATAAGGATTTACTTAAGGAGCACCAATGATCAGTTAAAATTGATCATTTTAACAGGCCGATAAATTTGACATGTCCGCACTAAATTGTCCGTAACTTTTAATTTAGAGTTCAAAATGACACGAATCCAACACCCGCGTTAAGCTATCTCAATTTTCTATATTGTGAAAAATTTAAGATCGAAATAGCTATGCAAAGCCTCCAAGTAATCCAATCTATCCTAATCTGCGTGATGCCATGCACTATGCGTATTTATAAGCATTTTCTCAAGGAGCACCGATGATCAGTTTAGCATGATCATTCTAACTAGCTGATCAACTTGACATGTTCGCACTAAATCGTCTTTTACGTTTTATTTAGAGCTCAAGATGACATGAATCCAACGCCCACCTTAAGCTAGCTTAATTTTCCATATTGTGAATACATTTGACACTGAAAGAGCTAGACAAAGCATCAAAGTAATGCAATCTATCCCAAATTACGTTGTGCCATGCATTATGCTTCGTTTATAAGCCGTTAGTCAAGGAGCCCCAATTACCAGTTTAGAATGATCATTTTACATGGCCGATCATCTTGACATGTTGGCACAAATCGTCCATCACTTTTGATTTAGAGGTCTGAATGACAAGAATACAATGGCCACATTAAACTATCTCCATTTTCTATATTGTGAAAAAATTTAAGGCCGAAATAGCTACGACAAAATCTCAAGCAATCCAATCTATCCCAAATTGCGTGATGCCATGCATTATGCTTCATTTATAAGCATTTTACTCAAGGAGCAACAATGATTATTTTGGAATAATTAATTTGACTAGCCCATCAACTTGACATTTCCGCACTAATCATTTGCTCTTTTCGATTTAGAGTTCATAATTACACGAATCCAACGGTCACGTTAAGCTAGCTCCATTTTCTATATTGTGACAACATTTGAGATAGAAAAACCTAAACAAAGCCTTAAAGTAAGCTAGCTCCCAAACTGCATGATGATATGCATTATGATTCATTTATAAGCATTTACTCAAGGAGCACAAATGATCAGTTAAGCATGATCATTTTGACTTGCCGATCAACTTGACATATTTGCATTAAATTTTCTGTAACTTTTAATTTGGACTTCAAAACAACACGAATCTAACACCCATGTTAAGCTAGCTCAATTTTCTATATTGGTAAAAATTTAAGATCGAAATAGTTACGACAAAGCTTCAAGCAATCCAATCGGGGTTTTGGCCAATTCATACATGAACTTTGACCCGTGGTTACGATTCGATAACGAACTTTGTAGCTGTGCACTTTCATACATGAACTTAGTGTTTGATCCCGTAACATGCATTGACTTGACGGTGTTAGTCAAACCGTTAAAAAATTGCTTAGTCAGATAATAAATGTTTAAATAAATTTAATTAATCATTTAACTATTAACCTAAATGACGTCGTGTAAATATTACGAAGAAAATAAACAAAACGATGTCGTATTTGTTTAAAATGATAAAGTGGTCGAATTTTTGGGTAGAATTTTGTAACTGTTTTTTTGCCTACCAAGTGTTTGCCAAAATGTTTTTGAAATTCACAAAATGTCTCTCTAGTTCCACACATTATACCTGAGCCACTTTCTGGCATCTACGTTCGTGGAGGAGAAGAAGAGAAGAGGAAGCCTCTGCAAACCCTAATTTTGCAAAGAGGAAGAAGGAGCTCGGGGAAGAAGGGAAGAGGAAAATAATGAAAAGTAACTTCCACTTATCAAAACATCGACGTTTAGTTTGTTTATTAAGATGTTATCATGGCTGACGTGTCATCCTAGTCAGCTAGGATTAACGGTGAGTTAAACGTCGTTTACCGCTAATGTATGTTTAATACTAATTAATCCAGTCAATGCATGTTACGGGGTCAAACACTAAGTTCATGTATGAAAGTGCACAGCTACAAAGTTCGTTATCGAATCGTAACCACATATCAAAGTTCATGTATGAATTGGCCGAAACCCCCAATCCAATCTATCCGAAACTGCATGATGCCCTGCATTATGCTTCCTTTATAAGCCTTTTACTCAACTAGCACCAATGATCAGTTTAGAATATCATTTCAACTGGACAATCAACTTGACAAGTATGCACTAAATCGTCCGTAACTTTTGAGTTAGAGTTCATAATGACACGAATCTAACTCCCACGTTAAACTAACTCCATTTTCTATATTGTGGCAACATTTGAGATCGAAAGAGCTAGGAAAAGCATTATAGTAATGCAATCTATGCCAAACTGCGTGATGCCATCCATTATGCTTCATTTATAAGGATATACTTAAAGAGCACCAACGATCTATTAAAAATTATCATTTTAATTGGCCAATTAATTTGACATGTCCGCACTAAGTTTTCTGTAACTTTTAATTTAGAGTTCAATATGACATGAATCCAACACCCGCAGCTAGCTCAATTTTCTATATTTGTAAAAACTTAAGATCGAAATAGATATGCAAAGCCTCCAAGTAATCCAATCTATCCCAATCTGCGTGATGTCATGCATTATGCTTATTTATAAGCATTTACTCAAGAAGCACCGATGATCAATTTAGAATGATCACTTTAACTAGCTGATCAACTTGACATGTGTGCACTAAATCGTCTTTTACTATTTATTTAGAGCTCAAGATGACATGAATCCAACACCCACCTTAAGCTTGCTTAATTTTCCATATTGTGAATACATTTGAGACTGAAAGAACTAGACAAAGCATCAATGACCAATTATGCTTAAGCTAGCTTAATTTTCCATAATCCCAAGCTATGTTTTGCCATGCATTATGCTTTATTTATAAGCTTTTACTCAAGGAGCACCAATGACCAGATTAGAATGATCATTTTACATGGCCGATCAACTTGACATGTCGGCACGAAATCGTACATCACTTTTGATTTAGAGATCCGAATGACAAGAATCCAATGCCCACATTAAACTATCTCCATTTTCTATATTGTGAAATAATTTAAGCCCGTAATAGCTAAGACAAAACCTCAACCAATCCAATCTATCCCAAATTCCGTGATGCCATGCATTATGCTTCATTTATAAGCCTTTTACTCAAGGAGCGCCAATGATCATTTTGGAATAATCATTTTAACTGGCCGAAAACTTGACATTTCTGCGTTAAATCGTCCATTCCTTTTGATTTAGAGTTCATAATGACACGAATCCAACATCCACGTTAAGCTAGCTCCATTTTCTATATTGTGACAACATTTGAGATCGAAAAACCTAGACAAAGCCTTAAAGTAATGCAATATATCCCAAAATGCATGATGCTATGCATTATAATTCATTTATAAGCATTTACTCAAGGAGCACCAATGATCTGTTAAGAATGATCATTTTAACTTGCTGATCAACTTGACATGTCCGCACTAAATCATATGTAATTTTTAATTTAGAGTTCAAAATGACACGAATCCAAGACCCACGTTAAACTAGCTCAATTTTCTATATTGTGAAACATTTAAGATCGAAATTGTTATGACAAAGCCTCAAGCAATCCAATCTATCCCAAACGGCATGATACCATGTATTATGCTTCCTTTATAAGCCTTTTACTCAAGGAGCATGAATGACAAATTTAGAATAATCATTTTAACTCGCCGATCAGCTTGACTTTCCGCACTAAATCGTTTGTAACTTTTGATTTAGAGTTCATAATGACACGAATCCAACTCCCATGTTAAACTAGCTCCATTTTCTAATTGTGGCAAACTTTTGAGATCCAAAGAGCTAGACAAAACCTTAAAGTAATGCAATCTATGTTAAACTGCGTTATTCCAGTCATTATGCTTCTTTTATAAGGATTTACTTAAGGAGCACCAATGATCAGTTAAAAATGATCATTTTAGCTGGCCGATCAATTTGACATGTCCGCACGAAATTGTCCATAACTTTTAAATTAGAGTTCAAAATGACACGAATCCAACACCCGCGTTAAGCTAGCTCAATTTTCTATATTGTGAAAAATCTAAGATCAAAATAGTTTGCAAAGCCTCCAAGTAATCCAATCTATCCCAATCTGCGTGATGCCGTGGATTATGCTTATTTATAAGCATTTACTCAAGGAGAACCGATGATCAGTTTAGAATGATCATTTTGACTAGCTAATCAACTTTACATGTTCGCACTAAGTCGTCTTTTAGTTTTTATTTAGAGCTCAAGATGACATGAATCTAACGCTCACCTTAAACTAGCTTAGTTTTCCATATTGTGAATACATTTGAGACTGAAAGAGCTAGAAAAAGCGTCAAGGTAGTGCAATCTATCCAAAACTACGTTGTGCCATGCATTATATTTCATTTAGAAGCTTTTAGTCAAGGAGCACCAATGACTAGTTTGGAATGATCATTTTACATGACCGACCAACTTGACATGTTGACACTAAATTTGTCCATCACTTTTGATTTAGAGGTCCGAATGACAAGAATCCAATGCCCACATCAAACTTTCTCCATTTTCTATATTGTCTAAAAATTTAAGCCCGAAATATCTACGACAAAACCTCAAGCAATCCAATCTATCCCAAATTGCGTGATCCCATGCATTATGCTTCATTTAGAAGCCTTTAAATCAAATAGCACCAATGATCATTTTGAAATAATCATTTTGGATTTACTTAAAGAGCACCAATGATCTGTTAAAAATGATCATTTTAACTAGTCAATCAATTTGACATGTCCGCACTAAATTTTCCATAACTTTTAATTTAGAGTTCACTTTTAATTTAGAGTTCAATATGACACGAATCCAACACCCGCGTTAAGCTACCTCAATTTTCTATATTGTGAAAAATTTAAGATCGAAATAGATATGCAAAGCCTCCAAGCAATCCAATCTATCCCAATTTGCGTGATGCCATGCATTATGCTTATTTATAAACATTTACTCAAGGAGCACCATTGATCAATTTAGAATGATCACTTTAACTAGCTGATCAACTTGACATGTCCGCATTAAATAGTCTTTTACTATTTATTTTGAGCACAAGATGACATGAATCCAACACCCATCTTAAGCTAGCTTAATTTTCGATATTGTGAATATATTTGACACTGAAAGAGCTAGACAAAGCGTCAATGTAATGCAATCTATCCCAAACTATGTTTTGCCATGCATTATGCTTCATTTATAAGCCTTTTATCAAGGAGCACCAATGACCAGTTTAGAATGATCATTTTACATGGCCGATCAACTTGACATGTCAGCACTAAATCGTCCATCACTTTTGATTTAGAGGTCCGAATGACAAGATCCAATGCCCACATTCAACTATCTCCGTTTTCTATATTGTGAAATAGCTACGACAAAACCTTAAGCAATCCAATCTATCTGAAATTCTCTGATTCCATGCATTATTCTTCATTTATAAGCCTTTTACTCAAGGAGCATCAATGATTGTATTGGAATAATCATTTTAACTGGCCGATCAACTTGACCGTTCCGCAGTAAATCGTCCTTTCCTTTTGATTTAGAGTTCATAATGTCACGAATCCAACCCCCACGTTAAACTAGCTCGATTTTCTATATTGTGACAACATTTGAGATCAAAAAACCTATAGAAAGTTTTAAAGTAATGCAATCTATCCCAAACTGCGTGATGCCATGCATTATTCTTCATTTATAAGCATTTACTCAAGGAGCACCAATGATCAGTTTAGAATGATCATTTTAACTAGCTGATCAACTTGACATGTTCGCACCAAATCGACTTTTACTTTTTATTTAGAGCTCAAGATGACATGAATCGAACAGCCACGTTAAGGTAGTTCAATTTTGTATTTTGTGAAATATTTAAGATCGAAATTGCTATGCAAAGTCCCCAAGCAATCAAATCTATCCCAAACTTCGTGATGCCATGCATTATGCTTCATTTATAAGCCTTTAGTCAAGGAGCACAAATGACCCGTTTAGAATTATCATTTTAACTGGCCGATCAACTTGACATTTCCGCACTAAATCGTCCTTTACTATTGATTTAGAGGTCAGAATGACACGAATCCAACTCCCACGTTAAGCTAACTCAATTTTCTATATTTTTAAAAACAATTTAAGACCAAAATAGCTACAACCCTCAAGAAATCCAATCTATCCTAAACTACATGGTGCCATGCATTATGCTTCATTTATAAGCCTTTACTTAAGGAGCACTAATGATTATTTTTGAACAATAATTTTAAATGGCCGATCAACTTGAAATATCCGCATTAAATTGTCTGTAATTTTTAATTTAGTGTACAAAATGACACGAATCCAACACCCACGTTAAGCTAGCTCAATTTTATATATTGTGAAACATTTAAGATCGAAATAGTTATGACAAAGCCTCAAGCAATCCAACACCCACGTTAAACTAGCTCCATTTTCAATATTGTGAGAAATTAAAGATCGAAATAGTTATGCAAAGCTTCCAAGTAATCGAATCTAACCCAAAATGCGTGATGCCATACATTATGCTTATTTATATGACTTTAGTCCAGGACTAGCGATGATCAGTTTAGAATGATTAATTCGAGCTCAAAATGACATGAATCCAACACCCACATTAAGCTAGCTCAATTTTCAGTATTGTGACAACATTTGAGATCGAAAGAGCTAGAAGAAGCCTCAAAGTAATGCAATATATCCCAAACTGCGTGATGCCATGCATTATGCTTCATTTGTAAGCCTTTACTCAAAGAGCACCAATGATCAGTTTAGAATGATCATTTTAACTGGCCGATCAACTTGACATTTCCGCAATAAATCGTACGTTCCTTTTGATTTAGAGTTTATAATGACACGAATAAACCGCCCACGTTAAGCTAGCTCCAGTTTCTATATTGTGACATTACTTGAGATCGAAAAACCTAGGCAAAGCCTTAAAGTAATGCAATCTATCCCAAACTGCATTATGATTCATTTATAAGCGTTTACTCAAGGAGCACCAACGATCAGTTAAGAATGATCATTTTAACTGGCCGATCAATTTGACATGTCCGCACTGAATTGTCCGTAACTTTTAATTTAGAGTTCAAAATGACACTAATCCAACACCCGCGTTAAGCTAGCTCAATTTTCTATATTGTGAAAAATTTAAGATCGAAATATTTATGCAAAGCCTCCAAGTAATCCAATCTATCCCAATCTACGTGATGCCATGCATTATGCGTATTTTAACTATCTGATCAACTTGATATGTTCGCACTAAATCGGCTTTTACTTTTTATTTAGAGCTCAAGATCACATGAATCCAACGCCCACCTTAGCTAGCTTAATTTTCCATAATGTGAATACATTTAAGCTTGAAAGAGCTAGACAAAGCATCAAGGTAATGCAATCTATCCCAAACTGCATGAAGGTATGCATTATGATTCGTTTATAAGCATTTACTCAAGAAGCACCAATGATCAGTTAAGAATGATCATTTTAACTGGCTGATCAACTTGCCATGTCCGCACTAAATTGTCGGTAACTTTTAATTTAGAGTTCAAAATGAAACGAATCTAACAGCCACGTTAAGCTAGCTCAATTTTTTATATTGTGAAAAATTTTAGATCGAAATAGTTATGAAAAAGGCTCAAGCAATCCAATCTATCCAAACCTGAATGATGCCATGCATTATGCTTCCTTTATAAGCCTTTTATTCAAGGAGCACCAGTGATCAATTTAGAATAATCATTTTAACTAGCCGATCAACTTGAATTGACATGTCCGCACTAAATCATCTGCAATTTTTTATTTAGAGTTTATAATGACACGAATCCAACTCCCACGTTAAACTAGCATCATTTTCTTTATTGTGGCAACATTTGAAATCGAATGAGCTAGACAAAGCCTTAAAGTAATGCAATATCTGCCAAACTGTGTGATTCCATGCATGCTTCATTTATAAGGATTTACTTAAGGGCACCAAAGATAAGTTAAAAATGATCATTTTAACTAGCCGACCAATTTGACATGTCAGCACTAAATTGTGTGTAACTTTAATTTAAAGTTCAAAATGACATGAATCCAACACCCTCGTTAAGCTACCTCAATTTTCTATATTGTGAAAAATTTAAGATCGAAATAGCTATGCAAAGCCTCCAAGTAATCCAATCTATCCCAATCTGCGTGATGCCATGCCATTATGCTTATTTATAAGCCTTTACTCAAGGAGCACCAATGATCAGTTTAGAATTATCATTTTAACTAGCTGATCAACTTGACATGTACACATTAAATCATCTTTAAGTTTTTATTTGGAGCTCAAGATAACATGAATCCAAAAACCACAGTAAGATAGCTCAATTTTCGATATTGTGAAAATATTTGAGACTGAAAGAGCTAGAAAAAGCGTCAAATAATGCAATCTATCCAAAACTGCATGATGCCATGCTGTATGTTTCATTTATAAGCCTTTACACAAGGAGCACCAATGATCAGCTTAGAATGATCATTTTAAGTTGCCGATCAACTTAGAATGATCATTTTAAGTTGCCGATCAACTTGACATGTCTGCACTAAATCATCCGTAATTTGTTATTTAGAGTTCAAAATGATACAAATCCAACACCCACTTTCAGGTAACTCAATTTTCTATATTGTGAAAAAAATTTAAGACCAAAATAGCTACAACTAAGCCTCCAAGCAATCCAATCTATCCCAAAATTGCATGATGCCATACATTATGCTTCATTTGTAAGCCTTTACTAAAGGAGCACCAATGATATATTTAGAATGATCATTTTAACTGGCCGATCAAATTGACATGTGCACACTAAATGGTCCGTAATTTGTGATTTAGAGTTCAAAATGACACGAATACAACACCCACATTAAGCTAACTCAATTTTCGATGACATAAATCCAACACCCACGTTAAGCTAGCTCAATTTTCAATATTGTGAAAACATTTGAGACTGAAAGAGCTGGACAAAGCATTGAAGTAATGCAATCTATCCGAAACTGCGTGATGACATGCATTATTCTTCATTAGAAGCCTTACTCAAGGAGCAACAATGATAAGTTTGTATTGATCATTTTAACTAGCTGATCAATATGACACATCCACACTAAATCGTCCATAACTTTTGATTTAGAGTTCAAAATAATACGATTCCAAGACAAATGTTAAGCTAGCTTAATTTTCTATTTTTTTCACAAAATTTAAGATCAAAATAGCTTTGACAAAGCCTCCAACTTATCCAATTTATCACAAACTGCGTGATGCCATGCATTATGATTCATTTATAAGCCTTTACTCAAGGAGCATCGATGACCAGATTAGAATGATCATTTTAACTAGCCGATCAAGTTGACATATCCACACTAAATCGTCCATAACTTGTAATTTAGAATTTAAAATGACATGAATCAAACACCCACATTAAGCTAGCTCAATTTTATTTATTGTGACAAAATTTAAAACTGAAATAGCTACAACAAAGCTTCCAAGTAATCCAATCTATCCCAAACTGCGAGTTGCCAGGCATTATGCTTCATTTATAAGCCTTTACAAATGATCAGTTTAAAATGATCATTTTAATTAACTGATCAATTTGACACATTTGCACTAAATCATCTTTTACTATTAATTTAGACCTCAAGATGACATGAATCCAACGCCCACGTTAAGCTAGCTTAATTTTCCGTATTGTGAAAACATTTGACACTAACAGAGCTAGATAAAGCATCAAAGTAATGCAATCTATCCAAAACTGCGTGATGCCATGCATTATGCTTCATTTATAAGCCTTTAGTCAATGAGCACCTATGACCAGTTTAGAATGATCATTTTAACTCGCTGATAACCTTGAAAAGTCAGCAGTAAATCGTCTGTAACTTGTGATTAAGAGTTCAAAATGACACCAATCAAGCACCCACAGTAAGCTAGCTCAATTTTATATACTGTTACAAAATTTAATATTGAAATAGATATGATAAAGCCTCCAAGTAATCCAATCTATCCCAAACTGCGTGATGCCATAGATTTTGCTTCATTTATAAGCATTTACTCAAGGAGCACCAATTATCAGTTTGGAATTGTCATTTTAACAAGCTGATCAACTAGACATGTGCGCACCAAATCATATTTAACTTTTTATTTAGAGCTCAAGATGACATGAATGCAACAGCCACGTTAAGCTAGCTTAATTTTCCATATTGTAAAAACATTTGAGAGTAAAAGAGCGAGACAAAGCATCAAAGTAATGCAATCTATCCAAAACTACGAGATGCCATGCATTATTTTTTTTATAAGCCTTTACTCAAGTAACACCAATGACCAGTTTAAAATGATCATTTTAATTGGCCGACCAACTTGACATGTCCACACTAAATCGTCTGTAACTTTTAATTTCGAGTTCAGAATGACACAAATCCAACGTATACATTAAGCTAACTCAATTTTCTATATTGTGACAAAAATTAAGACCGAAATAGCTACGACAAAACATCAAAGTAATGCTATGTATCCCAAACCGCGTGATACCATGCATTATGCTTCATTTATAAGCCTTTACTCAAGGACCAACAATGACCAGTTTAGAATGATCATTTTAACTTGCCGATCAACTGGACATGTCTGCACTAAATCGTCTATAACAAATGATTTAGATATCAGAAAGACACAAATTCAACACGCACGTTAAGCAAACTCAAATTTCTACATTGTAAAGAAATTTGAGATCGAAAGAGCTAGTCAAAGGCTCAAAGTAATAAACTCTACCCCAAATTGCGTGATACCATGCATTATGCTTCATTTATATGCCTTTACGCAAGGAGCACACATAATAAGATTAGAATGATCATTTTAACTTGCCGATCAACATTACATATCAATAATAAATCGTCTGTAACTTTTGATTTAGAGTTCAAAATGACATGAATCCAACACTGACATTAAGCTAGCTCAATTTTCTATATTATGAAAATATAACATCAAAATAGCTATGCAAAGCGTCCAAGTAATCCAATCTATCCCAAACTGCGTGATGCCATGCATTGTGCTTATTTATAAGCCTTTACTCAAGGAGCACCAATGATAAGTCTAGAATGATCATTTTAACTAGCCGATCAACTTGACATGTCTGCACTAAATCGTCTTTTACATTTTATTTAGAGCTCAAGATGACATGAATCCAACGCCCACGTTAGCCGATCTCAATTTTTCATGTTGTGAAAACATTTGAGACTGAAAAGCTAGACAAAACATCAAAGTAATGCAATATATCCCAGACTACGTGATGCCATGAATTATGCTTCATTTATAAGAATTTACTCAAAGAGCACCAATGACCAGTTTAGAATGATCATTTTAACAGGCAGATCAACTTGACATGTCCGCACTAAATCGTCTCTAACTTTTGATTTAAAGGTCTGAAAGACACAAATTCAACGCCCATGTTAAGCAAACTCAATTTTCTATATTGTTAAAAAGTTTGAGATAGAAAGAGCTAGATAAAGCCTCAAAGTAATGCACTCTATCCCAAAATGCGTGATACCATGCATTATGCTTCATTTATAATCTTTTATGCAAGGTGCACCAATGATAATATTAGATTGATCATTTTAACTGGCCGATCAACTTTACATATCCGCAATAAATCATTCGTAACTTATGATTTAGAGTTCAAAATGACACGAATCCAACACCGACATTAAGCTAGTTCAATTTTCTATATTGTGAAAATATAAGAACGAGAAAGCTATGCAAAGCCTCCAAGTAATCCAATCTATCCTAAACTGTGTGATGCCATGCATTGTGCTTATTTATAAGCCTTTAATCCAGTAGCACCAATGATCAGTTTAAAATGATCATTTTATAACTAGCCGATCAACTTGACATGTCCGTAGTAAATCATCTTTTACATTTTTTTAGAGCTCAATATGACATGAATCCAATGCCCACATTGGGCTAGCTCAATATTCAATATTGTGACCAAATTTAAGATCGAAATAACTATGCAAAGCCTCCAAGTAATCCAATCTATCCCCAACTGTGTCATGCCATTTATTATGCCTATTTATAAGACTTTACTCAAGGAGCACCAATGATCAGTTTAGAAAAATAATTTTAACTATCTGATCAACTTGATATGGCCATACTAAATCGTGTTTTACATTTTATTTAGAGCTCAAGATGACATGAAACCAACGCCCACGTTATGCTAGCTCAATTTTCCATATTGTGAAAACACTTGAGACGAAAAGAGCTAGACAAAACATAAAAATTATACAATCTATCCCAAACTACGTGATGCCATGCAATATGCTTCACTTATAAGCCTTTACTCAAGGAGCGCCAATGACCAATTTAGAAAGATTAATTTAACTGGTCGATCAACTTGACATGTCCGCACTAAATCGTCTATAACTTTTGATTTAGAGGTCAGAATGACACAAATCCAACGCCCATTTTTAGCTAACTCAGTTTTCTATGCTGTGACTAAATTTATGCCCGAAATAGCTACAACAAAGCCTCCACGCAATCAAATCTATCCCAAACTACGTGATGCCATGCATTATGCTTCATTTATAAGCCTTCACTCAAGGAGCACCAATGATCATTTTAGAATGATCATTTTAACTATCTGATCAACTTGACATGTTTCCACTAAATCGTATTTAACTTTGGATTTAGAGTTCAAAATGATATGAATCCAACACAAACGTTAAGCTAGCTCAATTTTCAATATTGTGACAAATTTTAAGATCGAAACAGCTATGCAAAGCCTTCAAGTAATCCAATTTATCCTAAAATATGTGATACCATGCATAATGCTTATTTATAAGCCTTTACTCAAGAGCACCAATTATCAGTTTAGAATGATTATTTTAGCTAGCTGATCAACTTGACATGCCCGCACTAAATCATCTTTTACATTTTATTTAGAGCTCCGGATGACATGAATCCAACGCACCCGTTAAGCTAGCTCAATTTTCCATATTATGAAAACATTTGAGACGGAAAGAGCTAGACAAAGCAGCAAAGTAATGCAACCTATCCCAAATTGCGTGATGACATGCATCATGCTTCATTTATAAGCCTTTAGTCAAGGAGCACCAATGATCAGTTTAGAATGATCATTTAAACTAGCTGATCAACTTGACATGTTTGTACTAAATCATCTATAACTTTTGATTTAGAGTTCAAAATGATACGAATCCAACCCCAACGTTAAGCTACCTCAAGCTTCTATATTGTGACAAAATTTAATATCGAAATAGATGTGAAAAATCCTCAAAGTAATGCAATCTATCCAAAACTATGTGATGCCAATGATTACTTTAGAATGATCAATTTAACTAGCCAATCAACTTTACATGTCCTCACTAAATCATCTATAACTTCTGCTTTAGAGTTCAAAATGACACGAATCCAACAGACATAAAGCTAGCTCAATTTTCTATATTTTGAAAAATATAAGATCAAAGTAGCTATGCAAAGCATCCATGTAATCCAATCTATCCCAAACTGCATGATGCCATGCATTGTGCTTATTTATAAGCCTTTAGTTAAGAAGCACCAATGGTCAGTCTAGAAAGATCATTTTAACTAGCTGATCAACTTGAAATGTTTGCACTAAATCGTATTTTCTTTTTATTTAGAGATCAAGATGACATGAATCCAACGCCCACATTAAGCTAGCTCAATATTTCATATTGGGAAAACATTTGAGACGGAAAGAGTTAGACAAAGAATCAAAGTAATGCAATCTATCCCAAATTGTGTGATGCCATGGAATATGATTCACTTATAAGCCATTACTCTATGAGCACCAATGACCAATTTAGAATGATTATTCTAACTGGCTGATCAACTTGACATGTCGGCGCTAAATCGACTATAACTTTTGATTTATAGGTCAGAATAAAAAAAATCCAACGCCCATGTTAAGCTAACTTAATTTTCTACATTGTGACGAAATTTAAACCCGAAATAGCTACGACAAAGCCTCCAAGCAATCGAATCTACACCAAAATGCGTGATGCCATGCATTATACTTCATTTATAAGCCTTTACTCAAGGATCTCCAATGATCAGTTTAGAGTGATCATTTTAACTAGCTGATCAACTTGACATGCCCGCACTGAATCGTGTTTTAAATTTTATTTAGTAATCAGGATGACATGAATCAACCGCCCACGTTAAGCTAGCTCAATTTCCATATTGTGAAAACATTTGAAACGGAAAGAGCTAGAGAAAGCATCAAAGTAATGCAATCTATCCCAAACTGCGTGATGCAAAGCAATATGCTTCACTTATAAGGCTTTACTCAAGGAGCACCAATGACCAATTAAAACTGATTATTTTAACTGGCCGATCAACTTGACATGTCCGGACTAAATCATCTATAAGTTTTGATTTAGAGGTCAGAATTACACAAATCCAATTCCCATGTTAAGCTAACTCAATTTTCTACATTGTGAGGAAATTTAAGCCCGAAATAGCTACAACAAAGCCTTCAAACAATCAAATTTATACCGAACTGCATGATGCCATGCATTATGCTTCATTTATAAGCCTTTACTAGAGGAGCACCAATGATCAATTTAGAATGATCATTTAAACTAGCTTATCAACTCTACATGTTTGCACTAAATCGTCTATAACTTTTGATTTAGAGTTCAAAATGATACGAATCCAACCCCCACGTTAAGGTAGCTCAATTTTCTATATTGTGACAAAATTTAATATCAAAATAGCTATGAAAAAGCCTCTAAGTAATCCAATCTATCCCAAACTGCGTGATGCCATGCATTATGCTTAATTTATATGCTTTTACTCAAGGAGCACCAATGATCAGTTTACAATAAACATTTTAACTAGCTGATCAACTTGACATGTCCGAACTAAATCTGCTTTAATTTTTTACTTAGAGCTCAAGATGATATGAATCCAATGCCCACGTTAAGGTAGCTCAATTTTCCATATTGTGACAACATTTGAGATCGTAAGAGCTAGACAAAGCCTCAAAGTAAAGCAATCTATCCCAAACTGTGTGATGCCATGCATTATGTTTCATTAATAAGCCTTTACTCAAGGAGTACCAATGATCAGTTTAGAATGATCATTTTAACTAGCTGATCAACTTTACATGTCCGTACTAAATCATCTATTACGTTTGATTTAGGGTTCAAAATGACACGAATCCATCACCACATTATGCTAGCTCAATTTTCTACATTGTGACAAAATTTAAGCCCAAAATAGCTACGACAAAACCTCCAAGCAATCGAATCTATACCAAAATGCATGATGCCATGCATTATGCTTCATTTATAAGCCTTTAGTCAAGGAGCACCAATGACCAGTTAAGAATGATCATTTTAACTAGCTGATCAACTTGAAATGTTTGCAATAAATCGTCTATAAACTTTGATTTAGAGTTCAAAATGATATGAATCCAACCCCCAAGTTATACCTCAATTTTCTATATTGTGACAAATTTTAATATCGAAATAGCTATGAAAAAGCTGCCAAGTAATCCAATCTATCGCAAATTGTGTGATGCCATACATTATGCTTAATTTATAGGCTTTTAGTCAAGGAGAACCAATGATCAGTTTAGAATGATCATTTTATCTAGCTGATCAACTTGACATGTCCCCACTAAATCTTCTTTTCTTTTTTACGTAGGGCTCAAGATGATATGAATCCAATGCCCACGTTAAGCTAGCTCAATTCTCCATAGTGTGACAATATTCGAGATCGAAAGAGCTAGACAAAGCCTCAAAGTAATGCAATATATCCCAAAGTGCGTGATGCCATGCATTATGCTTCATTTATAAGCCTTTACGCACGGAACACCATAGATCAGATTATAATGATCATATTAACTGGCCGATCAACTTTAAATATCCGCAATAAATCGTTCGTCCATAACTTTTGACATAGAGTTCAAAATGACATGGATGCAACACCGACATTAAGCTAGCTCAATTTTCTGTATTGTGAAAATATAAGATCGAAATAGGTATGCAAAGGATCTAAGTAATCCAATCTATCCCAAACTGCGTGATGTCATGCATTGTGCTTGTTTGTAAGCCTTTACTCAGGGAGCACCAATGATAAGTCTAGAATGATCATTTTAACTTGCCGATCAACTTGACATGTTTGCACTAAATCTTCTTTTACATTTTATTTAAAACTCAAGATGACATGAATACAACGCCCATGTTAAGCTAGCTCAATTTTTCATGTTGTGAAAACATATGAGACTGAAAAAGCAAGACAAAGCATTAAAGTAATGCAATCTTTCCCAAATTGCATGACGCCACACATTATGCTTCATTTATAAGCCTTAAATCAAGGAGCACAAATAGCCATTTTCGAATGATCATTTTAACTGACTTGACATGTCCGCTCTAAATCGTCTATAACTTTTGATTTACAGTTCGGAAATACACAAATCCAAAGCCCACGTTAAGCAAACTCAATTTTCTATATTGTGAAAAAAATTAAGACCAAAATAGCAATGTCAAACCCTCCAAGCAATCCAATCTATCCCAAACTGCGTGATGCAATGCATTATGCTTCATTTATAAGCTTTTACTCAAGGAGCAACAATGATCAGTTTAGAATGATCATTGTAACTAGCTGATCAATTTGACATGTCCGCATAAATTGTTGTAACTTTTGACACGAATCCAACACCCACGTTAAGCTACCTCAATTTTCTATATTGTGACAAAATATTAAGATCAAAATAGCTATGAAAAAGCCTCCAAGTAATCCAATCTATCCCAAACTGCGTGATGTCATGCATAATGCTTAACTTATAAGCCTTTACTCTAGAAGCACCAATGATCATTAAGTTTAATTATTTTATCTAGCTGAGCAACATGACATTTCCGCACTAAATCGTCTTTTACTTTTCATTTAGAACTTAAGATGACATGAATTCAACGTCCACGTTAGGCTAGCTAAATTTTCCATAATGTAACGGCATTTGAGATCAAAAGATCTAGACAAAGTGTCAAGGTAATGCAATCTATCCCAAACTGCGTGATTCCATGCATTATGCTTCATTTATAAGCCTTTACTCAAGGAGACCAAATGATCAGTTTAGAATGATCATTTTAACTCGCCGATCAACTTGACATGTCCGCAATAAATCGTCCGTAACTTTTAATTTAGAGTTCAAAATGACTCGTATCCAACACCCAACTTAAGCTAGCTCAATTTTCTATATTGTGAAAAATTTAAGATCGAAAGTGCTATGCAAAGCCTCCAAATAATCAATTTTATCCCAAACTATGTGATGCCATGCATGATGCTTATTTATAAGCGTTTACTCAAGGAGCACCAAAGATCAGTTTAAAATGATAATTTTATCTAGCTGGTCAAATTTACATGTCCGCAGTAAATCGTCTTTTACTTTTTATTTAGAGCTCAAGATGACATGAATCCAACACCCACATTAAGCTAGCTCAATTATACATATTGTGAAAACATTTGTGACGGAAACAGCTAGACAAAGCATCAAAATGATGCAATCTATCCCAAACTGTGTGATGCCATGCAATATGCGTCACTTATAAGCTTTTACTCAAGGAGCACCAAAGACCAATTAAGAATGATTATTTTAACAGGCCGATCAACTAACATGTCCACACTAAATCGTCTATAACTTTTGATTTAGAAGTCAGAATGACACAAATACAACGCCTATCTTAAACTAACTTAGTTTTCTACATTGAGACAAAATTTAATCCCAAAATAGTTACGACAAAGCGTCCAAGCAATCGAATATATCCCAAATTGCGTGATGTCATGCATTATGCTTCATTTATAAGCCTTTACTCAAGGAGCACCAATGATCAGTTTAGAATGATCATTTTAACTAACTGATCAACTTGACATGTTTCACTAAATTGTTTGTAACTTTTGATTTAGAGTTCAAAATGATACGAATCCAACACCCATGTTAAGCTAGCTCAATTTTCTATATTGTGACAAAATTTATGATTGAAATAGCTATGCAAAGCGTTCAAGTAATCCAATATATCCCAAATTTTCGATGTGTGATGCCATGTATTATGCCTATTTATAAGCCTTTACTCAAGCGGCACCAATGATCAGTTTAGAATGATCATTTTAACTAGCTGATCAACATGACATGCACACACTAAATCGTCTTTTACATTTTATTTAGAGATCAAGATGACATGAATCCAACGCCCACGTTAAGCTAGATCAATTTTCCATATTGTGAAAATATTTGAGATGGAAAGAGCTAGACAAAACATCAAAGTAATACAATCTATCCCAAACAGCGTGATGCCATGCAATATGATTCACTTATAAGCCTTTACTCAAGGAGCACCAATGACCAATTTAAAATGATTATTTTAACTGGCCGATCAACTTGACATTTCCGCACTAAACCATCTATAAGTTTTGTTTTAGAGTTTAGAATGACACATATCCAACGCCCATGTTAAGCTGACTCAATTTTCTACATTTTGACAAATTTTAAACCCGAAAGAGCTATGAAAAAGCCTCCAAGCAATCGAATCTATACCAAACTGCGTGCTGCCATTCATTATGCTTCATTTATAAGCCTTTACTCAAGGAGCACCAATGATCAGTTTAGAATGATTATTTTAGCTAGCTGATCAACTTGAAATGTTTCCACTAAATTGTTAACTTTTGATTTAGTGTTCAAAATGATACGAATCCAACCCCAACGTTAAGCTAGCTCAATTTTCTATAATGTAATAAAATTTAAGATCGAAATAGCTATGAAAAAGCCTCCAAGTAATCCAATCTACCCCAAACTGCGTTATGCCATGCATTATGCTTAATTCATAGGCCTTTACTCAAGGAGCACCAATGATCAATTTAGGATGATCATTTTAATTAGATGATCAACTTGACATGTCCACACTAAATCTGCTTTTACTTCTTACCTAGAGCTCAAGATTATATGAATCCAATGCCCATGTTAAGCTAGCTCAATTTTCCATATTGTGAAAACATTTGAGATTAAAAGAGCTGTCCAAAGCATCAAAGTAATGCAATCTATCCCAAACTGCGTGACGCCATGCATTATGCTTCATTTATAAGCCTTTACTCAAGGAGCACCAATGGGTAGTTTAGAATGATCATTTTAAGTGCCCGATCAACTTGAGATGTCCGCACTAAATCATCTATAACTCTTATTTAGAGGTCAGAATAACACGAATCAAACGCCCGTGTTAAGCTAACTGAAATTTCTATATTGTCATAAATTTAAGATCGAAATAGTTTTACAAAGCGTCCAAGTAATCCAATTTATCCCACCCTGTGTGATGCCATGCACTATTCTTATTTATAAGCCTTAACTAAAGGAGCACCAATGATCAGTTTAGAATGATCATTTTAACTAGCTGATCAAATTGACATGTCCGCACTAAATCGTCTTTTACTTATTATTTAGATCTTAAGATGACAAGAATTTAAAGCCTACCTTAAGCTAGTTAAATTTTCCTTATTGTGAAAACATTTGAGACTGAAAGAGCTAGACAAAGCATCAAAGTAATGCAATCTATCCCAAACTGAGTGATGCCATGCATTATGCTTCATTTATAAGCCTTTAGTCAATGAGCACCAATGACTAGTTTAGAATGATCATTTCAACTGGCCGATCAACTTGACATGTCCGCACTAAATTGTCCATCACTTTTGATTTAAAGCTCTGAATGAAACGAATCCAACGCCAACGTTAAGCTAACCCAGTTTTCTATATTGTGAAAAAAATTTAAGACTGAAATACCTTTGACAAAACCTCAAGCAATCCAATCTATCCCAAACTGTGTGATGCCATGCATTATGATTCATTTATAAGACTGTACTGAAGGAGCACCAATGACATTTTAGAATAATCATTTTAACTGGCCGATCAACTTGACATGTCCGCACTAAATCGTCCGTAACGTTTTATTTAGAGTTCATAATGTCACGAATCCAATGCCCATGTTAAGCTATCTCCATTTTCTAAATTTTGAAAATATTTGAGATTGAAATAGCTATGCAAAGCTTCCAAGCAATCCAATCTATCCCAAACTGCGTGATGCCATGCATTATGCTTATTTATAAGCATTTACTCAAGGAGCACCGATGATCAATTTAGAATGTTGATTTTAACTTGCTGATCAACTTGACATGTCCACACTAAATCGTCTTTTACTTGTTAGTTAAAGCGTCAAAGTAATGTAATCTATCCCGAACTGTGTGATGTCATACATTATGCTTCATTTGTAAGCCTTTAGTCAAGCAGCAAGAATGACCAGTTACGAATGATCATCTCAACTGGCTGATCAACTTGACATGTCCGCACTAAATCGTCCATCACTTTTGATTTAGAGGTTGGAATGACACGAATCCAATGCCCGCGTTAAGCTAACTCAATATTCTTTATTTTCAAAACATTTAAATCTGAAATAGCTATGCCATGCCTCCATGTAATCCTATCTATCCCAATCTGTGTGATGCCATGCATTGTGCTTATTTAAAGCATTTACTCAAGGAGCACAAATGATCTGTTTAGAATGATCATTTTGACTAGCTGATCAACTTATCATATTCGCACTAAATCGTCTTTTACTTTTTATTTAGAGCTCAAGATGACATAAAACCAACCCACCTTAAGCCAGCTCAGTTTTCCATATTGTGAAAACATTTGAGACTGAAAGAGCTAGACAAAGCATCAAAGTAATGCAATCTATCCCAAATTGCGTGATGCCATGCATTATGCTTCATTTTTAAGCATTTACTCAAGGAGTACCAATGATCATTTTAACTGGCCAATCAACTTGAAATGTCCATACTAAATCGTTCATAACGTTTGATTAAAAGGTCCGAATGACACAAATCCAATACCCACGTTAAGCTAACACAATGTTCTATATTGTGAAAAAAATTTAAGACCAATAGCTATGAAAAGCCTCAAGAAACCAATCTATCCCAAAATGCGTGATGTCATGCATTATGCTTCATTTGTAAGCCTTTTAATCCAGGAGCACCGATGATCATTTTAGAATAATCATTTTAACTAGCCGATCAACTTAACATGTCTGCACTAAATTGCCCGAAATTTTTATTTAGAGTTAATAATGACACGAATACAACGCCCACGTTAACCTAGCTCTATTTTGTATATTGTGGCTATATTTGAGATCTAAAGAGCTAGACCAAGCCATAAAGTAATGAAATCTATGCCAAACTGCGTGATGTGATGCATTATGCTTCATTTATAAGCATTTGCTAAAGGAGCACCAATGATCAGTTTAGAATGATCAATTTAATGGAACGATCAACTTGACATGTCTGCACTAACTCGTCCGTAACTTTTAATTTAGAGTTCAGAATGACACGAATCCAACACCGACGTTAAGCTAGCTCAATTTTTCTATATTGTGAAAAATATAAGATCGAAATAGCAATGCAAAGCCTCCAAGTAATCCAATCTATCCCAAACTGTGTGATGCCTTACATTATAGAATGAGCACAAATGATCAGTATAGAATGATCATTTTAACTAGCTGATCAACTTGACATGTCCGCACTAAATTGTCTTTTACTCTTTATTTAGAACTCAAGATGACATGAATCCAAAGCCCACGTTAAGTTCGCTCAATTTTTCATATTGTGAAAAACTTTGATACTGAATAAGCTAGTCAAAGCATCAAAGTATTGCAATCTATTCCAAACTTCATGATGCCATGCATTATGCTTTATTTATAAGCCTTTACTCAAGGAGCACCAATGATCAGTTTAGAATGATCATCTTAACTAGCTAAACAACTTGACATGTTCGCATTAAATCCTCTTTTACTTATTTTAGAGCTCAATATAACATGAATCCAACGCCCACTTTAAGCTATCTTCATTCTCCATATTGTGAAAACATTTGAGACTGAAAGAGCTAGATAAAGCATCAACGTAATGCAATCTATCCCAAACTGCGTGATGTCATGCATTATGCTTCATTTATAAGCCTTTAGAAAAGGAGCACCAATGACCAATTTAGAATGATCATTTTAACATGTCGATTAACTTGACATGTCCATTCTAAATCGTCCATCATTTTTGATTTAGAGGTCCGAATGACACGAATCCAATGCCCACGTTAAGGTAACTCAATTTTCTATATTGTGACAAATTTTAAGACCGAAATAGCTACGAAAAAATCTCAGACAATCCAATCTATCCCAAACTGTGTGATACCATGCATTATGCTTCATTTATAAGCCTTTAATCAAGGAGCACGAGTGATCATTTTAGAAGAATGATTTTAACTGGAAGATCAAATTGACTTGTTTGCACTAAAGCACCCGGAAGTTTTGATGTAGAGTTCACAATGACACGAATCCAATGCCTACATCAAGCTAGCTCCATTTTCTATATTATGACAATATTTGAGATCGAAAGAGCTAGACAAAGACTTAAAATAATGCATCTATACCAAACTGCATGATCTCATGCATGATGCTTCATTTATAAGCATTTACTCAAGGGGCACCAATGATCAAGTTAGAATGATCATATTAAATGGCCAATAAACTTGACATGTCCCCACTAAATCGTCCATAACTTTTGATTTAGAGGTTCGAATCATACGAATCTAATGCCCATGTTAAGCAAACTCCATTTTCTATACTGTGAAAAAATTAAGACCGAATTAGCTACGACAAAGCCTCAAGAAATCCAACCTATCCCAAACTGCGTGATGGCATGTATTATGCTTTCTGTATAAGCCTTTTACTCAAGGAGCACTAATGATCATTTTTGAATAATCATTTTAACTGGCCGATCAACTTGACATATCCGCACTAATTCGTCCGTTCTTTTGATTTAGGGTTCATAATGACACGAATTCAGTGCCCACGTTAAGCTAGCTGCATTTTCTATATTGTTGCAGCATTTGAGATCGAAAGAGCTAGACCAAGCATTAAAGTAATGCAATCTATCCCAAACTACGTGATGCCATGCATTATGCTTCATTTATAAGCATTTACTCAAGGAGCACAAATGATCAGTTTAGAATAATCATTTTACCTCGCCGATCAACTTTACATGTCCGCACTAAATCATCCGTCACTTCTAATTTATAGTTCAAAATGATATGAATCCAACACCCACGTTAAGCTAGCTCAATTCTCTATATTGTGAAAAAATTAAAATAAAAATAGCTATGCAAAGCCTCCAAGTAATCCAATGTATCCAATCTGCGTGATGCCATGCATTTTACTTATTTATAAGCATTTACTCAAGGAGCACAAATAATCAGTTTAGAATGATCACTTTAACTAGCTGATCAACTTGACATGTTTGCACTAAATCGCCTTTTGCTTTTTATTTAGAGCTCAAGATGACATGAATCCAACGCCCACCATAACCTAACTAAATTTTCCATATTGTGAAAACATTTGAGACTGAAATAGCTAGACAAAGCATCAAAGTAATGAAATCTATCACAAACTGCGTGATTCCATGCATTATGCTTATTTATAAGCCTTTAGTCAAGAAGCACCAATGACCAGTTTAGTATGATCATTTTCACTGGCTGATCAACTTGACATGTCCGCACTAAGTCGTCTTTAACTTTTATATAGAACTCAAAATGACATTAGTCCTATTCCCACGTTAAGCCAGCTCAATTTTCCATATTGTGAAAAGATTTGATACTGAAAGAGCTAGACAAAGCGTCAAAGTAATGCAATCTATCCCAAACTGAATGATGCCATGCATTATGCTTCATTTATAAGCCTTTAGTCAATGAGCACCAATGACTAGTTTAGAATGATCATTTTAACTAGCCGATTAACTTGACATGTCCACACTAAATCGTCCATCACTTTTGATTTAAAGCTCTGAATGAAATGAATCCAACGCCCACGTTAAGCTAACTCAGTTTTCTATATTGTGAAAAAATTTAAGAATGAAATACCTTCGACAAAGCCTCAAGCAATCCAATCTATCCCAAACTGCGTGATGCCATGCATTATGATTCATTTATAAGCCTTTACTCAAGGAGCACCAATGACATTTTAGAATAATCATTTTAACTGGCCGATCAACTTGACATATCTGCACTAAATCATCCATAACGTTTTATTTAGAGTTCATAACGTCACGAATCCAATGCTCATGTTAAGCGATCTCCATTTTCTATATTTTGACAGCATTTGAGATCGAAATAGCTATGCAAAGCTTCCAAGTAATCCAATCTATCCCAAACTGCGTGATGCCATGCATTATGCTTCATTTATAAGCGTTTACTCAAGGAGCAGCGATGATGAATTTAGAATGTTGATTTTAACTTGCTGATCAACTTGACATGTCCACACTAAATCGTCTTTTACTTGTTATTTAAAGCTCAAGATGATATGAATCCAACGCGCAGCTAAAGGTAGCTCACTTTTCCATATTGTGGAAACATTTGAGACAAAGAGCTAGACAACGCATCAAAGTAATGCAATCTATCCCAAACTGTGTGATGACATGCATTATGCTTCATTTATAAGCATTTAGTCAAGCAGCAACAATGACCAATTAAGAATGATTATTTCATCTTGCTGATCAACTTGACATGTGTGCACTAAATCGTCAAACACTTTTGATTTAGAGGTTGGAATGACACGAATCCAATGCCCACGTTAAGCTAACTCAATTTTCTTTATTGTGAAAAAATTTAATACTGAAATAGCTATGCCAAGCCTCCAAGTAATCCTATCTATCCCAATCTGCGTGATGCCATGCATTATTCTTATTTATAAGCATTTACTCAAGGAGTACCAATGATCTTTTTAGAATGATCATTTTGACTAGCTAATCAACTTATCATATTCGCACTAAACCGTCTTTTACTTTTTATTTAGAGCTCAAGATGACATGAATCCAATCCAACCTTATGCGAGCTCAGTTTTCCATATTGTAAAAACATTTGAGACTGAAAGAGCTAGACAAAGCATCAAAGTAATGCAATCTATCCCAAACTGCGTGATGCCATGCATTATGCTTCATTTTTAAGCATTCACACAAGGAGCACCAATGATCATTTTAACTGGCAAATCAACTTGACATGTCCGTACTAAATCATCCATAACGTTTGATTTAAAGGTCTGAATGACACGAATCCAATACCCACGTTAAGCTAACTCAATTTTCTATATTGTGAAAAAATTTAAGACCAAAATAGCTATGAAAAAGCCTCAAGAAATCCATTCTATCCCAGACTGCGTGATGTCATGCATTATGCTTCATTTGTAAGCCTTTTAATGAAGGAGCACCAATGATCATTTTAGAATAATCATTTTAACAAGCCGATCAACTTAACATTTCTGCACTAAATTGTCCAAATTTTTTATTTAGAGTTAATAATGACATGAATACAACACCCACGTTAAGCTAGCTCCATTTTGTATGTTGTGGCTACATTTAAGTTTTAAAGAGCTAGACCAAGCCTTAAAGTAATGAAATCTATGCCAAACTGCGTGATGCAATGCATTATGCTTCATTTATAAACATTTGCTCAAAGCACCAATGATCAGTTTAGAATGATCATTTTAACTGAACGATCAACTTGACATGTTTGCACTAAATCGTCCGTAACTTTTAATTTAGAGTTCAGAATGACACGAATCCAACACCGACGTTAAGATAGCTCAATTTTTCTATATTGTGAAAAATATAAGATCGAAATAGCTATGCAAAGCCTCCTAGTAATCCAATCTATCACAAACTTCGTGATGCCTTACATTATGCTTATTTATAAGCCTTTACTCAATGAGCACAAATGATCAGTATAGAATGATCATTTTAACAAGCTGATCAACTTGACATGTCCGCACTAAATCGTCTTTTACTCTTTATTTAGAGTTCAAGATGACATGAATCCAACACCCACGTTAAGTTAGCCCAATTTTTCATATTGTGAAAACATTTGATACGGAATAAGCTAGTCAAAGCATTAAAGTAATGCATTCTATTCCAAACTTCATGATGCCATGCATTATGCTTTATTTATAAGCCATTACCCAAGGAGCACCAATGATCAGTTTAGAATGATCATCTTAACGAGCTGAACAACTTGACATGTTCGCGTTAAATCCTCTTTCACTTTTTATTTAGAACTCAATATAACATGAATCCAACGCTCACTTTTAGCTATCTTCATTTTCCACATTGTGAAAACATTTGAGACTGAAAGAGCTAGACAAAGCATCAAAGTAATGCAATCTATCCCAAACTGTGTGATGCCATTCATTATGCTTCATTTATATGCCTTTAGAAAAGGAGCACCAATGACCAGTTTAGAATGATCATTTTAACATGTCGATCAACTTGACATGTCCACACTAAATCGTCCATCACTTTTGATTTAGAGGTCCGAATGACACGAATCCAACATCCACGTTAAGGTAACTCAATTTTCTATATAGTGACAAATTTTAAGACCGAAATAGCTACGAAAAACTCTCAGGCAATCCAATCTATCCCAAGCTGCGTGATACCATGCCTTATGCTTCATTTATAAGCGTTTACTCAAGGAGCAACAATGATTATTTTAGAAGAATGATTTTAGCTGGCAGATCAACTTGACATGTTCGCAATAAGCATCCGAAACTTGATGTAGAGTTCACAATGACACGAATCCAACGCCCACATCAAGCTAGCTCCATTTTCTATATTATGGCAACATTTGAGATCGAAAGGGCTAGACAAAGCCTTAAAATAACGCATCTATCCCAAACTGCATGATATCATGCATTATGCTTCATTTATAACCCTTTAGAAAAAGAGCACCAATGACCAGTTTAGAATGATCATTTTAACATGCCGGTCAACTTGACATGTCCACACTTAATCGTCCATCACTTTTGATTTAGAGGTACGAATGACACGAATCCAACGCCCATGTTAAGGTAACTCATTTTCTATATTGTGAAAAAATTTAAGACCGAAATAGCTACGAAAAAATCTCAAGCAATCCAATCTATCCCAAGCAGCGTGATACCATGCATTATGCTTCATTTATAAGCATTTACTCAAGGGGCACCAATGATCAAGTTAGAATGATCCTTTTAACTAGCCAATAAACTTGATATGTCCCCACTAAATCGTCCATAACTTTTGATTTAGAGGTCAGAATGACACGAATCCAATGCCCACGTTAAGCTAACGCCATTTTCTATATTGTGAATAAAATTAAGACCGAATTAGCTATGACAAAGCCTCAAGATATCTCCAAACTATCCTAAACTGCGTGATGGCATGTATTATGCTTTCTTTATAAGCCTTTTACTCAAGGAGCACCAAGGATCAATTTAGAATAATCATTTTAATTGGCTGATCAACTTGACATGTCCGCACTAATTCGTCCGTTACTTTTGATTTAGGGTTCCTATTGACACAAATCCAATGCCCATGTTAAGCTAGCTGCATTTTCTATATTGCTGCAGCATTTGAGATCGAAAGAGCTAGACCAAGCATTAAAGTAATGCAGTCTATCCCAAACTACGTGATGTCATGAATTATGCTTCATTTATAAGCATTTTCTCAAGGAGCACCAATGATCAGTTTAGAATGACCATTTTACCTCGCCTATCATCTTCACATGTCCGCACTAAATCATCCGTAACTTTTAATTTATAGTTCAAAATGACACGAATCCAACACCCACGTTAAGCTAGCTCAATTTTCTATATTGTGAAAAAATAAAAATGAAAATAGTTATGCAAAGCCTCCAAGTAATCCAATCTATCCAATGTGCGTGATGCCATGCATTTTGTTTATTTATAAGCATTTACTCAAGGAGTACCAATGATCAGTTTACAATGATCATTTTAACTATCTGATCAACTTGACATGTTCGCACTAAATCCTCTTTTGCTTTTTATTTAGAGCTCATGATGACATGAATCCAACGCCCACCTTAACGTAACTAAATTTTCCATATTGTGAAAACATTTGAGACTGAAAGAGCTAGACAAAGCATCAAAGTAATGAAATCTATCACAAACTGCATGATTTCATGCATTATGCTTCATTTATAAGCCTTTAGTCAAGCAGCACCACTGACCAGTTTAGAATGATCATTTTAACTGTCTTATCAACTTGACATGTCCTCATAATTCGTCCATCATTTTTGATTAAGAGGTCTGAATGACACGAATCCAATGCCCATGTTAAACTAACCCAATTTTCTATATTTTGAAGACCGAAATAGCTACTACAAAAACTAAAGCAATCCAATCCATCCCAAACTCCATGATGCCATGTATTATGCTTCATTTATAACCCTTTACTGAAGGAGCACTAATGATCATTTTAGAATAATTATTTTAACTGACTGATTAACTTGACATATCCGCATTAAAGCGTCCTTAACTTTTGATTTAGAGCTCACAAAGACACGAATCCAACGCCCAGGTCAAGCTAGCTCCATTTTCTTAGAGCTATAAGGAGTGTAGCACAGGGAGTCATGGCAAATTCTACATCCATGAGGGATTCTTGTTCCGAGAGAGAAGGCTGTGCATACCACAAGGATCATTAAGGGAGCTTATCATCAGAGAAGCTCATGGAGGAGGACTCATGGGCCACTTTTGGTGTCGACAAGACTCTAGCAGTGGTCAAGGAGCACTTCTACTGGCCACACATCAAGAGGACAGTAGAAGCACATTGTGCAAGATGCATCACTTGCAAGAAGGCAAAGTCCCGAGTACAACCTCACGGGTTGTATCTCCCACTGCCCATACCAACACATCCATGGGTGGACATCTCGATGGATTTTGTTCTAGGCCTGCCCAAGATCAACCACAAAGATGCAATCTTTGTAGTGGTGGACAGATTCTCCAAGATGGCACATTTCATCCCATGTGCCAATGTCAATGATGCCACACAAACAGCTGAGCTGTTTTTCAGGGAGATAGTACGGCTTCATGGAGTGCCAAGGACAATCGTATCAGACAGGGACACCAAGTTCCTCAGCCATTTTTGGAGGACCCTTTGGAGAAAGCTAGGCACGAAGCTACTCTTCTCTACCACCTGCCATCCTCAAACCGATGGCAAAACTGAAGTTGTCAACAGGACACTATCAACTCTTCTCAGAACTACACTAGGGAAGAACCTAAAGACTTGGGTGGAGTGCTTGCCATTCATTGAGTTCGCCTACAACCGAGCCGTGCACTCAGCAACCAAGAAGACCCCATTTGAAGTGGTATACGGTTTCAACCCTTTCACCCCATTGGAGCAAACACCACTGCCACCAGCTGAGATGACCAACCTCAACGGAGCATCCAAAGCAGAGTTCATAAGGAGGTTACACCAGAAGGTAGCAGAAAACTGGGAGAAGAGGACCGGACAGTACGTGACTCATGCCAACAAAGGAAGAAAGGAGGTGATCTTTCAACCAGGCGATTGGTGTGGCTACACCTACGGCAGGAGAGGTTCCCAAACCTAAGGAGTTCCAAGCTAGCACCAAGAGGAGATGGACCATTCAGAGTGCTCGAGAGGATCAACAACAACGCCTACCGGATCGAGCTTCCAGGTGAGTTTAATGTGTCCAATACGTTCAATGTTACTGACTTGGCCCCTTTCCATGCAGATGAAACAGTTTTGAGGACAAAACTACTGAAGAGGGAGGGAATGATGAGGACATCAGGTCGTACATCCAGCCAGGAGACCAGACTGGCCGACCAGGAAGCTTGCCCGAGACAGCAGGACCATCTGGCGCGCCTGCCGGACCAGACAGTACCGCCGGACCCTCGACCTATAGGACCAGACCGGTCAACATCGCCGGCGGAGAGGCCCAAGCTTCCGGCACACTTGGTGGGGACGTGAATGACACCGCCGGTCCCCCTGATGACACCGCCGACTCCGGGATCAACTTGGCCGGTCCTGAAGTCATTCCGGCCAGTACCGCGCACAATCCAGCCGGTACAGGCCATCCAGCCGAGTACACGCACACTTCCACTTCTACACAAGAGGACTCGGACCAAATGAGCTACCAGCTCCAGGACATGCACTTAGAGGAAGTATCTACACCAGTGGTACCTCCAGGAGCAATGACAAGAAGCAGATCAAGGGCGCTCTTCCACAAATTCAGCCTATGGGTCAACAAGCTACTAGAGGAAGATCGACTAAGGACAATGGGCCAAAAATACAAGGAAGAGTCCAATAGCTTCTCAACAACACAAGGACATCAGAGACTTGGGCTTTAGTGGCAAGAGAGGTCAAGGCCCAGAGATTTGTAACCCTACTCCAAGTCGAAGACTAGGAGCAAGGCGCGTGCATGCCACAAGGACGGCCACCTTCCATTTCTTGGCCGTGAGGTGAGTTAAGGTAAGTTTACATTCGAATATATGCCTCTTTCTGTTTTGCAGGGTAGGATCTAGTTGCTTTACATTTTTGAGTCAAGAACATTTTAGGAATAGGTCCTTTTTCGGTTATGCACTTTTGTATCTTTTCTTTTGTGCACTTTTGTAAACTTTCCTTTTTCTTTATTTGTGTCGACCCTAGAAGGTCAAGCTGTCGAGCATATTAATAAGGCTCCTTCCAGCATTGTAGTTCGACAACCTTTTTGATTATTAATAAAGTAGAACTTTTTCCCTACGAGCTTTCTCTCAAGAGAGACTTGTGCGCTTAGAACCTAGTTGAGACCAGCCCTCCTAGCTCTAAGTTTGTGATTTATCACGAGGTTCATCACCCCTCGTGTGGTTCACTTCACCCTTCCATCGTTTACCAACCAGAAAACCCCCTATCCAGAAGCCTAAGGTTGAGTTTCTCACCTAATCTTCTACAAACAGCCCACGCGCATACATCCTTGAATCAAGGCTTGTATCACAAAGCCTCAAGGAATCCAATATTTCCCAAACTACATGATGCCATGCATTATGCTTCCCTTATAAGTCTTTTACTCAAGGAGCAGCAATTATCAATTTAGAATAATTATTTTAACTGGCCGATCAACTTGACATGTCTACACTAAATCGTCCGTAACTATTGATTTAAATTTCATAATGTCACGAATCCAATTCCCACGTTAAGCTAGCTCCATTTTCTATATTGTGGCAACTTTGAGATCAAAAGAGCTTGCCAAAGACTTAAAGTAATACAATCTATCCCAAAATGCGTTATGCCATGCTTTATGCTTCATTTATAAAGATTTACTTAAGTAGCACCAATGATCAGTTAAAAATGATAATTTTAACTTGTAGATCTACTTGACGTGTCCGCACTAAATTGTCTGTAACTTTTAATTTAGAGTTCAAAATGACAGGAATCCAATACCCATGTTAAGCAAACTCAATTTTCTATATTGTGAAAAATTTAAGATCGAAATAGCTATGAAAAGCCTCTAAGTAATCTAATATATCCCAATCTGCATGATGCCATGCATTATGCTTATTTATAAGCATTCACTCAAGGAGCATGGATGATCAATTTAGAATGATCATTTTAACATGCTGATCAAGTTGACATGTTTGCACAAAATTGTCTTTTACTTTTTACGTAGAGCTCAAGATGACATGAATCCAACGCCCACCTTAGGCTAGCTTAATTTTCCATATTGTGAAAACATTTGAGACTGAAGAATTAGACAAAGCATCAAAGTAATGCAATATATCCTAAACTGCATTTTGCCAGGCATTATGCTTCATTTATAAGCCTTTAGTCAAGGAGCACCAATGACCAGTGTAGAATGATCATTTTACATGGTCGATCAACTTAACATATCGTCACCAAATCGTCCATCACTTTTGATTTAAAGGTCCGGATGATACGAATCCAACGCCCACGTTATACTAACTCTATTTTCTATATTGTGAAAAAATTTAAGCCCAAAATTGCTACGACAAAACCTCAAGCAAACCAATCTATCCCAAACTGCGTGATGCCATGCTTTATTCTTCATATATAAGCCTTGACTAAAGTAGCACCAATGATCATTTAAAACTAATGGTCAATTTAACTAGCTGTTCAACTTGACATGTCAGCACGAAAGCTTCTATAACTTTTGATTTAGAGTTCATAATGACATGAATCCATCACCCACGTTAAGCTAGCTCCATTTTCTATATCGTGACAACATTTGAGATCGAAAGATCTAGTAAAAGCCTTAAACTAATGCAATGTATCCCAAACAGAGTGATGCCATGCATTATGCTTCATTTATAAGCATTTACTCAAGGAGCACCAATGATCAGCTTAGAATGATCATTTTAAGTGGCCAATCAACTTGACATGTTTACAGTATATCGTACATATTTTTTGATTTAGAGGTTAGAATGAGACGAATCCAACGCCCAAGTTAAACTTACTCAATTTTCTATATTGTGAAAGATTTTAAAACCGAAATATATACGACAAACCCTCAAGCAATCCAATCAATCCAAAAATGCATGATGCCATGCATTATGTTTCATTTATAAGTCTTTTTACTCAAGGAACAACAATGACCATTTTAGAATAATCATTTTAACTGGCCGATCAACTTTGACATGTCCACACAAAATCGTGCCTAACTTTTGATTCAGAGTTCATAATGACATGAATCCAACACCCACATTAAGCTAGCTCCATTTTCTATATTATGACAACATTTGAGATCGAAAGAGCTAGAAAAGCCTTAAAGTAATGCAATCTATACCAAACTACATGATTCAATGCATTGTGCTTCATTTATAAGCATTTACTCAAGGAGCACCAATGATCAGTTAAGACTGATCATTTTAAGTGGCCTATCTAGTTGATATGTCTGCACTGAATCGTCCAATACTTTTGATTTAGAGGTTAGAATGACACGAATCCAACATCGAAGTTATGGTTACTCAAAATTCTATACTGTTAAAAACATTTATGACCAAAATAGCTACGAAAAAGGCTCAAGCAATCCAATCTATCCCAAACTGCACGATGCTAGGCATTACGCTTCATTTATAAGCCTTTAAGTCATGGAGCCCCAATGATCATTTCAGAAAAATCATTTTAATTGGTCGATCAACTTGACATGTCCACACTAAATCGTTTGTTAATTTTGATTTAGAGTTCATAATGACACGAATCCAACACCCACATTAAGCTAGCTTCATTTTCTATATTGGACAACATTTGAGATCGAAAGAGCTAGACAAAAACTTAAAGTAATGAAATCTATCCTAAACTGCGTGATGACATGCATTATAATTCATTTATAAGCGTTTACTCAAGGAGCCCCAATGATAAGTTAAGAACGATCATTTTAACTTCCCGATCAACTTGACATATCCGCAGTAAATCGTTAGTAACTTCAAATTAGAGTTCAAAATGACATGAATCCAACGCCCACCTTAAAGCTAACTCAATTTTCTATATTGTGAAAAAATTTGAAACTGAAAGAGGTAGAGAAAGCAATAAAGCAATCCAATCTATCCCAAACGGTGTGATGCCTTGCATTATGCTTCATTTATAAGCCTTTAGTCATGGAGCACCAATGATCAGTTTACAATGATCATTTTAACTGGCCGATCAACTTGACATGTGCACACTAAATAGTCCATAATTTGTGATTTAAAGTTCAAAATAACACGAATCCAACACCCACGTTAAGCTAACTCGATTTTCTATGTTGTGATAAAATTTAAGATCGAAATAGCTATGAAAAGGCCTCCAAATTATCCAATCTATCCCTACCTGTCTGATGCAATGCATTATGCTTAATTGATATGCCTTTACTCAAGGAGCACCAATGATCAGTTTAGAATGATTATTTACTTAGTTGATCAACTTGACATGTCCGCACTAAATCATCTTTTACTTTTTATTCAGAGCTCAAGATGACATGAATCCAACACCCACGTTAAGCTACCTCAGTTTCCATTTTGTGGCAGCATTTGAGATTGATACAGGTAGACAAAGCCTCAAAGTATTATGCCTCATTTATAAGTCTTTACTCAAGGAGCACCAATAATCAAGTTAGAATGATCATTTTAACTAGCCGATCAAATTGGCATGTCCGCACTAAATTTTCCGTAACTTTTCATTTAGAGTTCAAAAAGATACAAATCCAATACCCAAGATAAGGTAGCTCAATTTTTTGTATTGTGACAAAAGTAAAGATCGAAATAGCTAGACAAAGCCTCCAAGTTATCCAATCTATCCCGATCTGCATGATAATATGCATTATCCTTCATTTATACGCCTTTACTCAATGAGCACCAATGAGCAGTTTAGAATTATCATTTTAACTGTCCAATCAACTTGACATGTCTTCATTATATCATCCGTAACTTTTTATTTCGAGTTCAAAATGACACGAATCCAACACCCACGTTAAGCTAACTCAATTTTCTATATTAAGACAAAATTTAAGATCGAAATAGTTAAGAAAAAGCCTCCAACTCATCCAGTCTATCCCAAACTTCGTGATGCTATAAATAATGCTTCATTCATAAGCCTTTACTCAATGAGCACCAATGATCAGTTTAGAATGATCATTTTAACTAGCTGAGCAACTTGAGATGTCCGCACTAGATCATCTTTAACTTTTGATTTAGAGCTCAAAATGACATGAGTTTAAGACCCATGTTAAAGTAGCTCAATTTTTCATATTTAGACAAAATTTAAGACCGCAATAGCAACGCAAATGCCTCCATGTAATCCAATATATCCCAAACAGCGTGATACCACGCATTAGGCTTCATTTATAAGAATTTACTGAAGGAGCACCATTGATCAGTTAAGAATTATCATTTTAACTAGCTGATCATGTTGAAATGTCCACACTAAATCGTCTTTTACTTTTTATTTAGAGCTCAAGAATACATTAATCCAACGCCCACATTAAGTTAGCTGCTCAGATTTCCATATTGTGAAAATATTTGATACTGAAAGAGCTAGACAAAGCATCAAAGTAATGAAATCTATCCCAAACTGCGTGATGCCATGCATTATTCTACATTTATAAGCCTTTACTCAAGGACCACCAATGATTAGTTTAGAATGATCATTTTAACTAGTTGATCAACTTGACATGTGCACATTAAATTGTCCATCACTTTTGATTTAGAGTTCAAAATGACACAAATCCAACACCCATGTGAAGCTAGCCCAATTTTCTATTTTTTGACAAAATTTAAGATCGAAATAGCTATGACAAAGCCTCCAAGTAATCCAATCTATCCCAAACTGCGTGATACCATGTATTATGCATAATTTACAAGCCTTTTATGAAGGAGCACCAATGATCATTTTCAAATGATTATTTTAACTAGCTGATCAACTTGACATGTCAACACTAAATCGTCTTTAATTTTGATTTAGAGCTCAAAATGAGATTAGTCAAACAACCATGTTAAGCTAGCTCAATTGTCTATATTGTTAAACAATTGAAGGCTGAAAAAGCAACGACAAAGGCTCCAAGTAATTCAATATATCCCAAACTGCATGATACCATGCATTACCCTTCATTTATAAGCATTTACTCAAGGAGCACCAATGATCAGTTTAGAATGATCATTTTAAGTGGCCAATCAACTTGACATGTCTGCACTAAATCGTACATATTTTTGATTTAGAGGTTAGAATGACACAAATCCAAAGCCCAAGTTAAGCTTACTCAATTTTCTATATTGTGAAAAATTTTAAAACCAAAATAGATACGACAAAGCCTCAAGCAATCCAATCTATCTCAAAATGCATGATGCCATGCATTATGTTTCATTTATAAACCTTTTTACTCGAGGAACAGCAATGACCATTTTAGAATAATCATTTTAACTGGCCGATCAACTTTGACATGTCCACACAAAATCTTGACTAACTTTTGATTCAGAGTTCAAAATCGTGCCTAACGTTAAGCTAACTCAATTTTCTATTTTGTGAAAAAATTTAAGACCGAAATAGTTACGAAAAAGCCTCCAAGTAATCCGATCTACATTAATCTGCGTGATGTCATGCATTATGCTTCATTTATAACCCTTTACCTAAGGAGTACCAATTATCAGTTTAGAATGATCATTTTAACTAGCTGATCAACTTGATATGTCTACACTAAATCGTCTGTAACTTTTGATTTAGAGTTCAAAATAACAAGAATCCAAAATCCCGCGTTAAGGTAGCCTAATTTTTTATACCGTGACAAAGTTTAAGATCGAAATAGCTACGACAAAACCTCGTAGTAATCCAAACAATCCCAAACTGCGTGATACCATGCACTATGCTTAATTTAAATGCCTTTACTCAAGGAGCACAAATGATCAGTTTAGAATGATGATTTTAACTACATGAGATGTCCGCACTATTACATTTTATTTAGAGCTCAAGATGACATGAATCCAACTCCCACGTTAAGCTAGCTCAATTTTCCATATGGTGACAACATTTGAGATTGAAAGAGCTAGACAAAGCCTCAAAGTAAAGCAGTCTATCCCAAACTAAGTGATGCTTTGTATTATTCTTCATTTATAACCCTTTACTCAAGGAGCACCAATCCTCAGTTTAGAA
The DNA here is from genome assembly GCA_018901945.1 of Pugionium dolabratum. Classification (NCBI taxonomy): domain Eukaryota; kingdom Viridiplantae; phylum Streptophyta; class Magnoliopsida; order Brassicales; family Brassicaceae; genus Pugionium; species Pugionium dolabratum. Next base: position 371,046 of record JAEVFF010000280.1, read on the forward strand.
TTATCATTTTAATTGGCCGATAACTTGACATGTCCTCACTAACTAGTACAAACTTTTAATTTAGAGTTCAAAATGACACGAACCCAACACCCACGTTAAGCTAGCTAAATGTTCTATATTGTGCAAACATTAAAATAGCTGTTCAAAACCCCCAAGTAATCCAATCTATCCCAAACTGCGTGATGCCATACATTATGCTTATTTATAAGCCTTTACTCAAGGAGCACCAATGATCAGTTAGAATGATCGTTTTAACTACCTGATCAACCTGACACGTCTACTCTAAATCGTCTTTTACTTTTTATTCAGAGCTCAAGATGATATGAATCCAACGCCCACGTTAAGCTAGATTGATTTTACATATTGTGAAAACATTTGAGACTTATAGAGCTATAGAAAGCATCAAAGTAGTGCAATCTATCCCAAACTACGTGATGTCGTGCATTATGATTCATTTATAAGCCTTTACTGAAGGAGCACCAATGACCAGTTTAGAATGATCATTTTAATTGGAAGATCAACATGAAATGTACGCACTAAATCGTCCATACTTTTGATTTAGAGGTCAGGCTTACACGAAGCTAAAGCCCACGTTAAGATTAACTCAATTTTCTATACTGTGAAAAAATTTAAGACCTAAATAGCTACGAAAAAGCCTCCAAGCAATCCAATCTATCCAAATCTGCGTGATGTCATGCATTATGCTTCATTTATAAGCCTTTACCCAAGGAGCACCATTTATCAGTTTAGAATGATCATTTTAACTAGCTGATCAACTTGACATGTATACACTAAATCGTTATTAACTTTTGATTTAGAATTCAAAATTACACAAATCCAACACTCCTGTTAAGCCAACTCAATTTTCTATACTGTGACAAAATTAAATATCGTCATAGCTATGACAAAACCTCGAAGTAATCCAATCTATCTCAAACTGAGTGATGCCATGCATTATGCTTAGTATATACGCCTATACTTAAGGAGAAACAATGATTAGTTTAGAAAGATTATTTTAACTAGCTGAATAACTTGACATGTCCGGTCTTTTACATTTTATTTAGAGCTCAAGATGACATGAATCCAAACGCCCACGTTAAGCTAGATCAATTTTTCATATGGTGACAACATTTGAGATTGAAAGAGCTAGACAAAGCCTCAAAGTAATGCAGAATATCCCAAACTTATTGATGCCATGTATTATTCTTCATTATAACCTTTTACTCAAATAACACCAATCATCATTTTAGAATTATGATTTAAACTAGCCGATAACTTGACATGTCTGCACTAAGTTGTCCAAACTTTTGATTTAGAGTTCAAAATAACACGAACCCAACACCCACGTTAAGCTAGCTAAATGTTTTAGATTGTGACAACATTTGAGATTGAAAGAGTTAGACAAAGCCTCAAAGTAATGCAATCTATCCAAAACTGAGTGATACCATGCATTATTCTTCATTTATAACGCTTTACTCAAGGAGCACCAATCATCAGTTTAAAATTATCATTTTAACTCCCCGATAACTTGACATGTCCGCACTAGTTCAAAATGACACATACCCAACACCCACGTTAAGCTAGCTAAAATTTCTATATTTTGAAAAATTTAAGATCGAAATAGGTATGCACAGCCTCCAAGTAATCTAATCTATCCCAAACTGCGTGATGTCATGCATTATGCTTCATTTATAAGCCTTTACCTAAGGAGCACCAATTATCATTTTAGAATGATCATTTTAACTAGCTGATCAACTTGACATTGCCTCACTAAATCGTCAGTAACTTTTGATTTACAGTTCAAAATAACAAGAATCCAAAATCCCGCGTTAAGCTAGTCTAGTTTTCTATATTGCGACAAAATATAAGATCGAAATACTTACGAAAAAGCCTCCAAGCAATCCAATCTGTCCAAACTGCCTGATGCCATGCATTATGCTTAATTTATATGCCTTTACTCAAGGAGCACCAATACTCAGTTTAGAATGATTATTTTAACTAGCTGAAAAACTTGACATGTCCGGTCTTTTACTTTTTATTTAGAGCTAAAGATGACATGAATCCAACGCCCACGTTAAGGCAGCTCAATTTTCTATATTGTGACAACATTATAGATTGAAATAGCCAGACAAAGCATCAAAGTAATGCCATATATCCCAAACTACGTGATGCCATGCATTATGCTTAAATTATAAGCTATTACTTAATGAGCACCAATGACCAGTTTAGAATGAGCCTTTTAACTGGCCGATCAACTTGACCTATCCACACAAAATAGTCCATAAATTTTGATTTAGATGTCAGAATGACATGAATCTAACATCACGTTAAGCTAAATCAATTTTCTATATTGTGAAAAAATTAAGACCAAAATAGCTACGACAAAACCTCCAAGCAATCCAATGTATCCCAAGCAACGTGATGCAATGCATTATGTTTCATTTATAAGCCTTTACTCAAGGAGCACCAATGATCAGTTTAAAATGATCATTTTAACTAGTTGATCAACTTGACATGTTTGACTAAATCGTCCATAACTTTTGTTTTAGAATTCAAAATAACACGAATCCAACACCCATACTAAGCTTGCTCAATTTTCTATATTGTGACAAAATTGATGATCGAAATAGCCGTGAGTAAGCCTCCAAGTAATCCAACCTATCCTAAACAGCGTGATGCCATGCATTATGCTTAATTTAAAAGCCTCTAGTCAAGGAACACCAATGATCAGTTTCAAGTGATTATTTTAACTAGCTAATCAACTTGACATGTCCGCACTAAATTGTCTTTTACTTTTTATTTAGAGCTGAAGATGACATGAATCCAACGCCTACATTAAGCTCGCTCAATTTTCCATACTGTGACAACATTTGAGATCGAAAGAGCTAGAAAAAGCTTCAAAGTAATGCCATCTATCCAAAACTGCGTGATGTCATGCATTATGCATCGTTTATAAGCCTTTACTCAAGGAGCACCAATGATAATATCAGAATGATCATATTAACTAGCCGATCAACTATACATGACTGCACTAAATCATCCGTAACTTTTGATTTAGAGTTCAAGATGATACGAATCCAACACCCATGTTAAGCTAACTTATTTTTCTATATTGTGACAAAATATAAGATTGAAATAGCTATGCATAGCACCAAGTAATCCAATCTATCCCAAACTGCGTGATACCATGCATTATGCTTAATTTCTAAGCCTTTACTCAAGGAGCACCAATGATCACTTTAGAATGATTATTTTAACTAGCTCATCAACTTGATATCTCCGCACTAATTCATCTTTTACTTTTTATTTGGAGCTCAAGATAACATGAATCCAATGCCTATGTTAAGCTAGCTCAATTTTCCATATTGTGAAAACATTTGAGACAAACCATCAAAGTAATGTAATCTATCCTAAATTGCGTCATGCCCTGCATTATGCTTCATTTATAAGCCGTTACTCAAGGAGCACCCATGACCAGCTTAGAATGATCATTTTAACTGGCCGATCAACTTGACATGTCCACACTAAATAGTTCATAACTTTTGATTTAGAGGTCAGATTGACATGAATCCAACGCCCACGTTAAGCAATCTAAATTTTCTATATTGTGAAAAAAAATTAAGACCAAAATATTTAGGACAAAGCCTACAAGCAACCCAAACAGCGTTATGCCATGCATTATGCTTCGTTTATAAGCCTTTACTTAAGGAGCACCAATCATCAGTTTAAAATGATCATTTTAACTAGCTGATCAACCTGACATGTCCACACTAAATTGTCCATAACTTTTGATTTAGAGTCAAAATAACATGAATCCAACACACAGGTTAAGCTCGCTCAATTTTCTATATTGTGACAAAATTAAAGATCGTAATAGCTAAGAAAAAGCCTCCAAGTAATCCAATCTATCCTAAACTGCGTGATGCTCTGAATTATGCTTAATTTATAAGGCTTTACAAAAGGAACACCAATGATCAGTTTAGAAAGATTATTTTAACTCGCTAATCAACTTGACATGTTCGCACTAAATCGTCTTTTTGTTTTTATTTAGAGCTGAAGGTGACATGAATCCAGTGCCCACGTTAAGCTAGCTCAATTTTGGGTATTGTAAGAACATTTGAGATTGATATAGCTAGACAAAGCCTCAAAGTAATGCCATCTCTCCCAAACTGCGTGATGTCCTGCATTATGCTTCATTTATAAGCCTTTAATCAAGGAGCACCAATGATTAGTTTAGAATGATCATTTTAACTGGTTGATCAGCTTGAAATGTCTGCACCAAATTGTCCGTAATTTTTGATTTAGAGTTCAAAATGATACGAATCCAACACCCACATTAAGCTAGCTATATTTTCTATATTGTGACCCAATTTAAGATTGAAAGAACTATGCAAAGCTTCTAAGTAATCCAATATATCCCAAACTACGTGATGCCATGCATTATGCTTAATTTATAAGCTTTTACTCAAGTAGCACCAATGGTCAATTTAGAATGGTCATTTTAACTAGCTGATCAACTTGACATGTCCGCACTAAATCGTCTTTCCGCTCAAGATGACATGACACCCACGGTTAAGCTTGCTCAATTTTCCGTATTGTGAAAACATTTGATACTAAAAGAGCTAGACAAAGCATCAAAGTAATGCAATCTATCCCAAACTGTGTGATGCCTCATTATGCTTCATTTATAGGCCTTTACTCAAGGAGCACCAATGACCAGTTTAAAATGATCATTTTAACTTGCCGATCAATTCGACATGTCAGCACAAAATCATCCATAACTTTTGATTTAGAGCTCAGAATGACACGAATCTAACCCCTATGTTAAGATATATCAGATTTCTATATTGTGAAAAAATTTAAGACCGAATTAGCTACAACAAAGCCTCCATGAAATCCAATCTATCCTAAACTGCGTGATGCCATGCATTATGCTTCATTTATAAGATTTTACCGAAGGAGCACCAATGATCAGTTTAGATTGATCTTTTTAACTAGCTGATGAAGTTGACATGTCCGCACTAAATCGTCTGTAACTTTTGATTTAGAGTTCAAAATGACACGAATCCAACGCACACGCTAACCTAGCTTAATTTTCTATATTTTGACAAGATTTAAGACCAAATTAGCAGTAAAAAAGCCTCCAAGTAATCCAATAAATCCCAAACTGTGTGATGCCATGCATTATGCTTTATTTATAAGCCTTTACTCAAAGAGCACCAATGATCAGCTTAGAATGATCATTTTAACTAGCTGATCAATTTGACACGTCCGCACTAAATCCTCTTTAACTTTTGATTTAGAGCTCAAAATAACACGAGTACAACGTCCATATTAAGCTAGCTAATTTTCCATATTGTGGCAACATTTAAGACTGAAAGAGCTATGAAAACCCCTTCATGTAATCCAATGTATCACATACTGCATGAAAGCATACATTATGCTTCATTTATAAGCCTTAACTCAAGGATCACCAATGATCAGTTTAGAATGATCATTTTAACTGGCCCTCCGCACTAAATCGTCTGTAACCTTTAATTTAGAGTTTAGAATGACACGAATCCAACGCCCACGTTAAGCTAGCTCAATTTTCTATATTGTGACAACATTTGAGACTGGAAGAGATACGACAAAGCCTCCAAGTAATCTGATGTATCCTAAACAGTGTGATGCCATGCATATTGCTTCATTTATAAGCCTTTACTCAAGGAACACAATTCCTTAGTTTTGAATGATCATTTTAACTAGCTGATCAACTTGACATGTCCTCACTGAGTCGTTCGTAACATTTGATTTAGAGTTCAGACTAACAAGAATCCAACAGCCATGTTAATCTATCTCAATTTTCAATATTGTGACAACATTTGAGAGTGAAAAGCTACGACAAAGACTCCAAGTAATCCAATGTATCCCAAACTGCATGATGCCATGCATTATGCTTCATTTGTAAACCTTTTCCCAATGAGCACCAATGTTCAGTTTAGAATGATCAATTTAACTAGCCGATAAACTTCACATGCCCGCACTAAATCATCCATAACTTTTGATTTAGAGTTCAAAATAACACGAATCCTACACCCACGTTAAACTCGCTCAATTTTCTATATGGTGAGAAAATTTAGATCGAAATAGCTGTGACAAAACCTCCAAGGAATCCTAAACTACGTGATGCCATTCATTATGCTTAATTTCAAGCCTTTACAGAAGAAGTACCAATGATCAGTTTAGAATGATTATATTAACTAGATGATAAACTTGTGATTTAACACACTAAATTGTCTTTTCCTTTTTATTTAGAGCTCATCATGACATGAGTCCAACGCCCACGTCAAGCTAGCTCAATTTTCAGTATGGTGACAACATTTTAGTTTGAAAGAGCTACGAAAAACCCTTCAAGTAATTCAATGTATCCCAAATTGCGTGATGCCATACATTATGCTTCATTTGTAAACCTTTACTCAAGGAGCACCAATGACTAGTTTAGAATGATCATTTTAGGTGGCCGATCAACTTGACATGTCCACACTAAATCGGCCGTAACATTTAATTTATAGTTCAGAATGACACGAATCCAATACCCACGTTAAGCTAGCTCAATTTTCTATATTTTGACAAAATTTGAGACTGAAAGAGCTACGACAAAGCCTCAATGTAATCCAATCTATCCCCAACTACGTGATGCCATGCATTTTGCTTCGTTTATAAGACTTCACTCAAGGAGCACCATTGATCAGTTTAGAATGATCATTTTAACTTGCCGAGCAACTTGACATGGCCCCATTACCCAATCCAAGAAATCCAAGCTTAAGATAACACTAGAACTCCTTCTCAACACCATTCAGGCCAGTTTAGTGTGTGCTAATCAAACCACATTGGTGTGATTCAAACCACCTAAACCTCCTCAAGATAGGTTTTTAATGAGGCAAGCCCAAGGTACTTTACCACAGCCTCTTGGTGAATCAAGGCTCATTCTATCTCATCATCCACGAAATAAGAGAGGAAGAATGAAGTCAAAACATTATTTACTTCTTAGTCTTTTACTAAGTTGTCTTTGTAATTCCATTAGTATTTTTTAATGTTTTGGTAGAATTTTAGAAGTCATTTTCAATTTCCTACACTACTATAAGCACTCTCTTGTATCCTTTTTCTGAATCATCAATTATTTTAATAGCAAATCTCCTTCTTAAACTCGTTTGATCATCCACTTGAATAGCTATGCAAAGCCTCGTAGTAATCCAATATATCCCAAACTGTGTGATGTCATGCATTATGCTTATTTATAAGCCTTTACTAAAGGAGCACCAATGATCAGTGTAGAAAGATCATTTTAACTAGCTGATCAACTTGACATGTCCGCACTAAATCGTCTGTTATTTTTTTTTTCAATTCAAAAAGACACTAATCCAATGCCCTCCTTAAGCTAGCTCACTTTCTATATTGTGACAAAATTCCAGATCAAAATAACTATGACAACGCCTACATCCAGTATATTAAAACTGCGTGATGCCTTGCATTATACTTGATTTATAATCCTTTACTCAAAGAGCACCAATGATCAGTTTAGAATTATTATTTTAACTAACTGATCAACTTAACATGTCCGCACTAAATTGTCTTTTACATTTTATTTAGAGTTCAAGTTGACATGAATCCAACACCCACGTTAAGCTAGCTCAATTTTCCATATTATGCCAACATTTGAGATTGAAAAGCTAAACAAAGTCTCAAAGTAATGCAATCTATCCTAAATTGTGTGATGTCATGCATTATGCTTCATTTATAAGCCTTTCTTCAAGGAGCACCAATGATCAGTTTTGAATGATCATTTTAACTTGCGATCAACTTGACATGTCTGCACTAAATTGTACATAACTTTGATTTAGATTTCCAAATGACACGAATCCAACACCCACGTTAAGCTAGCAAAATTTTCTATATTGTGACAAAATTTAAAATCAAAATAACTATGCAAAGCCTCTAAGTAATCCAATCTATCCCAAACTATGTGATGCCATGCATTATGCTTAATGTACAAGCCTTTACTCAAGGAGCACCAATGGTCAGTTTTGAATGATCATTTTAACTAGCTGATCAACTTGACATGTCCACACTAAATCGTCTTTTACTTTTTATTTAGAGCTTAAGATGACATGACGCCCACGGTGAAGCTAGCTCAAGTTTCCATATTGTGGAAACATTTGAGACTGAAAGAGCTAGACAAAGCATCAAAGTAATGCAATCTATCCCAAAGTACGTGATGTCATGCATTATGCTTCATTTATAAGCAATTAATCAAGGAGCACCAATGACCAGTTTAAAATGATCATTTTAGCTGGCCGATCAACTTGAGATGCCCACACAAAATCATCCATAGGTTTTGCTTTAGTGGTTAGAATGACATGAATCTAATGCCCACGTTAAACTAAATCAACTTTCTATACAGTTAAAAATTTTAAGACCAAAATTGCTTCAAAAAAGCCTCCAAGCAATCCAATCGATCCTAAAGTGCGTGATGGCATGCATTATGCTTCCTTTATAAGCCTTTACCCAAGGAGCACCAATGATCAGTTTAGAATGATCATTTTAACTAGCTGATCAGCTTGACATGTCCTCATTAAATCGTCAATAACTTTTGGTTTAAAGTTCAAAATAACAAGAATCCAAAATCCCGCGTTTAGCTAGCCTAATTTTCTATACTATGACAAAATTTAAGATCGAAATAGCTATGACAAAAACTCGACGTAATCCAATCTCTCCCAAACAGTGTGATGTCATGCATTATGCTTAATTTATATGCCTTTATTCAAGGAGCACCAATGATCAGTTTAGAATGATTATTTTAACTAGCTGAAAAACTTGACATGTCCGGTCTTTTACTTTTTATTTAGAGCTCAAGATGACATGAATCCAACGCCCACATTCAGGTAGCTGAATTTTCCATATTTTGACAACATTTAAGATTGACAGAGCTAGACTAAGCCTCAAAGTAATGCAATCTACCCAAAACTGAGTGACGCCATGCATTATTCTTCATTTATAACCCTTTACTAAAGGACCACCAATAATCAGTTTAGAATTCTTATTTTAACTCGCCGATAACTTGACATGTCCGCACTAGCTAGTCCAAACTTTTGGTTTAGAGTACAAAATGACATATACCCAACACCCACATTAAGATAGCTAATTTTTCTATATTTGATTAAAAATTTAAGATCGAAATGGCTATGCAAAGCATCCAAGTAATCCAATCTATCCCAAACTCTGTGATGCCATGCATTATACTTATTTATAAGCCTTTACTCAAGGAGTACCAATGATCAGTTACAATGATTATTTTAACTAGCTGATCAATGTGACTCGTCAGCTCTAAATCATCTTTTATACTTTATTTAGTGCTCAAGATGACTTGAATCCAATGCCTATGTTAAGCTAGCTCAATTTTCCATATTGTGAAAACATTTGAGACTAAAAGAGCTAGACAAAGCATCAAAGTAATGTAATCTATCCCAAATTGTGTCATGCGTTGCATTATGCTTTATTTATAAGCCGTTACTCAAGGAGCACGAATGAACAGTTTAGAATGATCATTTTAACTGGCCTTTCAACTTGACATGTCCACACTAAACAGTTCATAACTTTTTATTTAGAGGTCAAAATGACACGAATCCAATGCCCACGTTAAACAATCTAAATTTTCTATATTGTGAAGAACATTAAGACCGAAAGAGTTATGACAAAGCCTACAAGCAATCCAATGTATCCCAAACTGTGTGATGCCATGCATTATGCTTCATATATATGCCTTTACTTAAGGAGCACCAATCATCAGTTTAAAATGATCATTTTGACTAGCTGATCAACCTGACATGTCCGCACTAAATCGTCCATAACTTTTGGTTTAGAGTTCAAAATAACACGTATCCAACACACAGGTTAAACTCCCTCAATTTTCTATGTTGTGACAAAATTAAAGATCGAAATAACTATGAGAAATTCTCTGGGGAAGCTGGCTGAGTCCAAAGAATGTTGGGGAAGTAAGGAGCTTCCCTGTCCTAGCTAGGTTTTACCGAAGATTTTTCTTGGACTTTTGCACTATAGATGCTACACTCACTGAGGTTATCAAAAAGAATGTGGGATTTAAGTGGGAGCAGGCGCAAGAGGAGGCATTCCAAACCTTGAAAGACAAGCTCACACACTCCCCGGTGCTATCTCTTCCTAACGTTGATAAAACTATTGAAATTGAATGTGATGCCTCAGGAGTTGGTATTGGTGCTGTTCTTATGCAGGAAAGGAAGCCCATAGCTTACTTTAGTGAGAAACTTGGAGGGCCACACTCAATTATCCAACCTATGACAAAGAACTATATGTGCTTGTGAGGACCTTGCAAATATGGCAACATTATCTTTGGCCCAAGGAGTTTGTCATCCATACCGACCATGAGTCACTCAAACATCTCGAAGGGCAACAAAATCTGAACAAAAGACAAGAGGTGGGACGAATTCGTTGAGACCCTTATGTGATCAAATACAAGAAAGGTAAAGAGAATGTACTAGCCGATGCTCTTTCTCGGAGGTATGTGCTCTTGAACTCTTTAGAAGTTAAACTGCTAGGTTTTGAGCAAATCAAAGAGTTATATGCTACTGATGCTGATTTTAAGGATATTTATGCTTCTTGTGAGAAGTTTGGTACTGGAAATACTTTAAGAGTGAAGGCTTCTTGTTTTATGATAATCGGTTATGTGTACCTAACTCCTCTTTGCGAGACTTGTTTGTTAAGGAAGCACATTCAGGTGGTCTTATGGGCCAATTTGGTGTGGCAAAGACATTAAATGTATTACAGGAACACTTCTTTTGGCCACACATGAGGAGTGATGTTGAGAAAGCTTGCCAAAGATGTGTAACTTGCAAGCAAGCCAAATCCACAATCCAAAAGCACGGTTTGTATACCCTCTTCCTATACCTTTGCACCCTTTGCATGATATTTCTATGGATTTTGTTGTTGGATCGCCTAGAATTAAGACTGGAAAGGCTTACGTGTTTGTTGTAGTTGATAGGTTTTCCAAAATGGCTCACTTTATTACTTGTCATATGATGGATGATGTCGTTAACTTTGCCGAATTTTTCTTTAAGGAGATAGTTAGAGTTCATGGCATGCCTAGGACCATAGCATCAGATAGAGACACTAAGTTCCTTAGTTACTATTGGAAAACACTTTGGTCTAAGCTAGGAACTAAGCTTTGTTTTTCCACAACTTGTCACCCGTAATCGGATGGTCAAACTGAAGTAATTAATAGAACCTTGTCTACTTTGTTAAGAGCTTTGATTAAAAAGAATCTTAGGACTTGGGAAGAATGCTTGCCTCATGTTGAGTTTGCATATAATCATGCTAGGCATACTGCTTCTAAGTACTCACCATTCGAAATTGTTTATGGGTTCAATTCCATCTCACATTCAGATCTAATGCCTTTACCTTTGAGTGAAAGGAAAAGCCTTTATGGAAAGAAAAAGACTGAGTTGGTTAAAAATATTCATGAGAAGGCTCGGCTCAATATTGAAAATAAGACTAAGATGTCTGTTCAACAAGCCAATAAAGGCCGAAAGGAGTTAGCATTTGAGGAAGGAGACTTGGTGTGGATCCATTTGCGCAAAGATAAATTTCTGAGTGAAAGGAAATTCAAGCTAATGCCTAGGATTGATGGCCCATTCAAAGTCATCAAGAAGATCAATGACAATGCCTACCAGCTGGATCTTTAAGGTAAGTACCAAATGAGTTCAAGCTTCAATATTACTGATTTGGTTCCATATTTTGCAGAGGAAGCAGATTTGAGGTCAAATCCTTCTCAATAGGGGGAGGATGATGGGAGTATGGCCAGCAAGGAACCACAACGTAAGTAGCAACTTGAACCAGAGGAGGAAGAAACCACTAAAGATGCTAAGGAGCAGCTAGAACCCGCGGATATTAGAGATGAAAGCCTAGAAATCTTCAATGGCCTCATTACCCAATCCAAGAAAGCCAAACTTAAGATAACACTACCTTCTCAACACCATTCAGACCAGTTTAGTGTGTGCTAATCCAACCACATTGGTTGTGATTCAAGCAACCTAAACCCCAACAAGAGAGGTGCCTTGGATTGTACTCTTTTTTCCTATTCTTAGTTTTCTCCCAATGGGTTTTCTAAGATAGGTTTTTAATGAGGCAAACCCAAGGTACTTTACCACAGCCTCTTGGTGAATCAAGGCTCATTCTATATCATCATCCACGAAATAAGAGATGAAGAATTAAGTCAAAACATTATTTACTTCTTAATCTTTTTCTTATTTGTCTTTGTAATTCCATAAGTATTGTTTTAATGTTTTGGTAGAATTTTAGAAGTCATTTTCAATTTCCTACACTACTATAAGTACTCTCTTGTATCCTTTTTTCTCAATCATCAAACATTTTAATACCAAATCTCCTTCTTAAACTCGTTTGATCATCCTCTTCAAGGAATTTTAGAACACTTTCTCGTTCCTCTCAAGAGCCGAAGGTGTAAGGGATCTTCATCATCCTTGGAAGTTTCAATTCGATTCACCTCTTGCCCAACGTGTCTGGTCTTTGTTATTCACACAGAGTAAACATATAGTCCAAGGATTTTCCACCATCCTTGAGAAGTATCATCCATTTCCCCTTGTTCTCGGATCCATCCACTTAAGAGCTCACACATCCGCAAGGTCCATCATCGTTTCACCCATTCCACAACTTCAATCCATTCATACACTCTTCCACAACTATGTGGAGTTGATCAGGGAGTTGATCCTCATCAGGATCACACCAGTGACATAATTTAATACCGAAATAGCTATGACAAAGCCTCTAAGTAATTCAATCTGTCCTAAATTGTGTGATGCCATGCATTTTGCTTCATTTACACACCTTTACTCAACAAGCACCAATGATCAGTTTAGAATGATCATTTTAACTAGCTGATTAACTTTACATCTCCGCACTAAATCGTCTTTAACTTTGGTTTAGAGCTCAAAATATCATGAATCTATCGCCCAAATTAAACTAGTTCTATTTTCCATATTGTGATAACACTGGATATGGAAAGAGCTCGACAAAGCCTCAAAGTAATGCAATCTATCCCGAATTGCATGATGCCATCCGTTATGTTTTATTTATAAGGCTTTACTCAATGAGGACCAATGATCAGTTTATAATGATCATTTTAACTAGGCGATCAATTTGACATATCCACACTAAATCGACCGTAACTTTTTATATGGAGTTCGGAATGACACAAATCCAACGCCACATTAATGTAGCTCAGTTTTCTATATTGTGACAAAATTTAGGACCAAAATAGTAACGAAAAAGCCTCAAACTAATCCAATTTATCCCAAACTATGTGATGTCATGCATTATGCTTCATTTTTAAACCTTTTCTCAATGGGAACGAATGATCAGTTTTAAATATTAATTTAACTAGCTCATCAACTTGACATGACTGCATTAAACCATTTTTAACTTTTGATTTACAGCTCAAAATGACCTGAGTCCAATGCCGACATTAAGTAGCTCAAATTTCCTTATTGTGACAACATTTGGAAGTGAAAGAGCTAGAAAAAACCATAAAGTAATGCAATCTATCCCGAACTACGTGATCCCATGTATTATGCTTCATTTATCAACCTTTGCTGAAGGAGCACCAATGATCAGTTTAGAATGATCGTTTTAACTTGCCGACAAAGGTGACATATCCGCACTAAATCGTCCGTAACTATTGATTTAGAGTTCAAAATGACACAAGTCCAACGCCGACATTAAGTTATCTCAATTTTCCAAACTGCTTGATGCCATGCATTATGTTTCATTTATAAGCCTCTACTCAATGAGTACCAATGATCAGTTTAGAATGATCATTTTAACTGGCCTATCAACTTGAGATGTCCGCATTAAATCGTCCGTAACTTTTGATTTAGAGTTCAGATTTACACGAATCCAATATCCACGTTAACATAGCTCAATATACTATATTGTGACAAAATTTAAGACCAAAATAGCGATGACAAAGCCTCAAAGTAATCCAATCTATCCCAAAATGCGTGATGCCATGCATTATACTTTATTTATAAACCTTTACTCAAGGAGCACCAATGATCATTTTAAGTAACTGATCAACTTGACATCTCCGCACCAAATCGTCTTTAAATTTTGATATAGAGCTCAAAATGACATGATTCAAACGTCCATATTAACTACCTCAATTTTCCATATTCTAACAACATTTGAGACTGAAAGAAGTACAACAAAGCCTCGAGGTAATCAAATGTATACCAAACTATGTGATGCCATGCATTATGCTTTATTTATAAGACTTTACTCAAGGAGCACCAATGATCAGTTTAGAATGATATTTTAACCAACCAATCAACTTGACATATCCGCACTAAATTGTCTGTAACTTTTGATTTAGATTTAAGAATTACAAGAATACAACATCCAAGTTAAGCTAGCTCAATTTTCTAATTTGAAAGATCATTTGACACTGAAAGAGCTACAACAAAGCCTCCAAGTAATCCAATGTATCCCAAACTGCGTGATGCCATGCATTATGCTTCATTTATAAGGTTTTACTCAAGGAGCACCAATGATCAGTTTAGAATGATAATCTTAACTGGCCGTTCAACTTGAAATGTCCGCACTAAATCGTCTATAAGTTTTGATTTAGAGTTCAAAATGACACGAATCCAATGCGGACATTAAACTAGCTCAATTTTCTATACTGTGACAAAATTTAAGACCAAAATAGCAATGAAAAATCCTCCAAGTAATCCAGTGTATCCTAAACTGCGTGATTCAATGCATTATGCTTCATTTATACGCCTTTCCTCAAGCATCGCCAATGATCAGTTTAGAATATCATTTTTACTAGATGATCAACTTGACATGTCCGCACTAAATCGTCTTTTACTTTTGATTTAGAGCTCAAAATAACATCAGTCCAACGCCCACATTAAGTTTGCTCAATTTTCCATATTGTGACAAAATTTGAGACTGAAAAATATATGAAAAAGCCTCCAAGTAATCCAATGTATCCCAAACTATGTGATGCCATGCATTATGCTTCATTTATAAGCATTTACTCAAGGAGCACCAATGATTAGTTTAGAATGATCATTTTAACTGGCGATCAACTTGACATGTCCTCACTAAATCATCCATAACTTTTTATTTAGATTTCATAATAACACGAATCCAACGCCCACGTTAAGGTAGCTCAATTTTCTATATTGTGACGACATTTGAGACTGAATGACTACCACAAAGCCTCCAATTTATCCAATGTACTCGAGGAGTGCCAATGACAAGTTTAGAATAATCCTTTTAACTGGCCGATCAACTTGACATGTCCGCATTAAATGCTCTGTAACTTTTGATTTAGAGTTCATAATTACACGAATCCAACGCCCACGTTAAGCTAGCTCCATTTTCTATATTGTGACAACTTTGACATTAAAAGAGCTACTACAATGCTTCTAGATAATCCAATGTCTCCCAAACTGCATGATGCCATGCATTATGCTTCATTTATAAGTATTTACTCAGGGAACACCAATGATCATTTTAACTGGCCCGTCAACTTGACATGTCCGCACTAAATCGTCTGTACCTTCGGGTTTAGAGTTCAGAATACACGAATTCAACGCCCACGTTAAGGTAGCTCAATATTCTATATTGTACCAAAATTTAAAAATGAAATAGCAATGACAAAGCCTAAAAGTAATCCAATTTTTCCCAAACTGCGTGATGCCATGTATTATGCTTTATTTATAAGCCTTTACTCAGGGAGCACCAATGATCAGTTTAGAATGATCATTTTAACTAGCCGATCAACTTGACATCTACGCACTAAATCGTCTTTGCCTTTTGATTTAGAGCTCAAAATGACATGATTCAAACGTCCATATTAACTAGCTCAATTTTCCATATTCTGACATCATTTGAGCCTGAAAGAGCTACGACAAAGCCTCGAGGTACTCAAATGTATCCCAAACTGCGTGATGCCATGCATTATGCTTCATTTATAAGCGTTTACTCAAACATCACCAATGATCAGTATAGAATGATAATTTTAACTGGCCAATCAACTTGACATGTATGCACTAAATTGTCCATAACTTTTGATTTAGAGTTCAGAATTACACGAATCCAACATCCAAGTTAAGCTAGCTCATATTTCTAATTTGAAACATCATTTGACACTTAAAGAGCTACAACAAAGACTCCAAGTAATCCAATGTATCCCAAACTGCGTGATGCCATGCATTATTTTACTCAAGGAGCACCAATTGTTAGTTTATAATGATAATTTTAACTGGCCGATCAACTTGAAAATATCCGCACTAAATCGTCCATAAGTTTTTATTTAGAGTTCAAAATGGCACGAATCCAACGCCGACGTTGAACTAGCTCAATTTTCTATAATGTGACAAAATTTAATACAAAAATAGCAATGAAAAAACCTCCAAGTAATCTAGTGAATCCTAAAATGCGGGTTGCAATGCATTATGCTTCATTTATACGCCTCTCCTCAAGTATCACCAATGATCAATTTAGAATATCATTTTTACTAGCTCATCAAATTGACATGCCCGCACTAAATCGTCTTTTACTTTTGATTTAGAGCTCAAAATAACATCAGTCCAACGCCGACGTTAAGTTTGCTCAATTTTCCATATTGTGACAACATTTGAGACTGAAAGAGATATGAAATAGACTCCAATTAATCCAATGTATCCCAAACTGTGTGATGCCATGCATTATGCTTCATTTTTAAGCATTTACTCAAGGAGCACCAATGATCAGTTTTGAATGATCATTTTAATTGGCCAATCAACTTGACATGTTCTCACCAAATCGTCTGCAACTATTGATTTAGAGTTCATAATGACACCAATCAAACGCCCACGTTAAGCTAGCTCAATTTTCTATATTCTGACGACATTTGAGACTGAAAGACCTACCACAAAGCCTCCAATTAATCCAATGTATCCCGAACTGTTTGATACCATGCATTATGCTTCATTTATGAGCCTTTACTCAAGGAGCACCAATGATAAGTTTAGAATAATCCTTTTAACTGGCCGATCAACTTGACATTTTCGCATTAAATCCTTCATAACTTTTGATTTAGAGTTCATAATTACACGAATTCAACGCCCACGTTAAGCTAGCTCCATTTTCTATATTATAACAACTTTGAGACTAAAAGAGCTACTACAATGCCTCTAGATAACCCAATGTATCCCAAACTGCGTGATGCCATGCATTATGCTTCATTTATAACTATTTATTCAGGGAGCACCAATGATCAGTTTAAAATGATCATTTTATTTGGCCCATCAACTTGACATGTCCGCACTCAAACTTCCGTAACTTTTTATTTATAGTTCAGAATTACACGATTTCAACGCCCATGTTAAGGTAACTCAATATTCTATATTCTGTCAAAGTTTAAGACCGAAATAGCAATGACAAAGCCTCAAAGTAAATCAATCTATCCCAAACTGCGTGATGCCATGCATTATGCTTCATTTATAACCCTTTACCGAAGGAGCACCAATGAGCAGTTTAGAATTATCATTTTAACTGGCTGATCTACTTGAGATATCTGCACTAATCTAGCTCAATTTTCTAATCTGCGTGATTGTATGCATTGTGTTTCATCTATAAGCCTTTACTCGATTAGAACAAATGATCAGTTTAGAACTATCATTTTACCTAGAAGATAAACTTAATATGACTGCACTAAATCATCCGTAACATTTGATTTAGAGTTCAAAAAGGCAAGATTGCAACACTCACGTTAAGGTAGCTCAATTCTATATTGTGACATAATTGAAGAACAAAAGAACTATGACAAACCCTCAAAGTAATCCAATCTATCCCAAACTACGTGATGCCATGCATTATGCTTCATTTTTAAACCTTTGCTCAATAGGCACCAATGATTAGTTTAGAATGATCAATTTTACTAGCGGATAAACTTGAAATGTCCGCACTAAAGCGTCTGTAACTATTGATTTAGGTTCATAGTGATACGAATCTGACACCACGTTAAGCTAGCTTAATTTTCTATATTGTGACAACATTTAAGACCGAAGTAGATAAGACAAAGCTCTCAATAATACAATACATCCCACACTGCGTGATGCCATCCATTATGCTTCATTTGTAATCATGTGCTCAGTGGACACTAATGATAAGTTTAGAATGATCAATTTAACTAGCGGATAAACCTTACATGTCTGCAGTAAACTATAGTAACTTTTGATTTGGAGTTCAGAATGACACAAATCCAACGGCCACGTTAAGCTAGCTCAATTTTCTATATTGTGACATGCATTATGATTCATTTATAAGCCTTTAATCAAAGAGCGCCAATGACCAGTTTAGAATGACCATTTTAACTAGCGGATCAACTTGGCATGTCTGCATTAAATCATATATAACTTTTGATTTAGAGGTGAGAATGACACGAATGCAACACCTAGGTTAAGCTAACTCAATTGTCTATATTGTGAAAACATTTAAGAGAGAAATAACTACTACAAAGCCTCAAGCAATCCAATCTATCCTAAACTGCGTAATGCCATGCATTATGCTTCATTTATAAGCCTTTTACTCAAAGTGCATTAATGATCATTTTAGAATAATCATTTTAACTAGCCGATCAAATTAACATGTCCGCACTATATCATCCGTAACTTTTGATTTAGAGTTCATATTGACACGAATCCAATTCCCACATTAAGCTAAATCAATTTTGCTATATTCTAAAAACGTTTAAGACCGAAATAGCTACTACAAACCCTCAAGCAATCCAATCTATCCCAAACTGCAGGGCGCTATGCATTATGCTTCATTTATAAGCCTTTTACTCAAAGAGCACCAATGATTATTTTAGAATAATCATTTTAACTGGCCGATCAACTTGACATGTCCGCACTATATCGTCCATAAATTTTGATTTAGAGTTCATAATGACACGAATCCAATGCCCACGTTAAGCTAAATCAATTTTCTATATTGTGAAAAAGTTTAAAACTGAAATAGTTACTACAAAGCCTCAAGCAATCCAAGTTATCTCAAACTGCGTGATGCTATGCATTATACTTCATTTATAAGCCTTTTACTCAGGGAGCACCAATGGTCATTTTAGAATAATCAGTTTAACTAGCCGATCAACTTGACATGTTCGTCTATATCATGCGTAACTTTTGATTTAGAGTTCATAATGACACGAATCCAACGCCCACGTTAAGCTAGCTCTATATTATATATTTTGACAACATTTGAGATCGGAAGATGTAGACAAAGCCAACAATTTATGCAATCCATCGCAAACTGCCTGATGCCAAGCATTGTGCTTCACTTATAAGCTTTTTACTCAAGGAGCACCAATGATAATTTTAGAATAATCATTTCAACTGGCCGATCAACTTAAAATGTCCACACTATATGGTCCGTAACTTTTGATTTAGAGTTCATAATGACAGGAATCAAACACCCACGTTAAGCTAGCTCCATTTCCTATATTGTGACAAATTTTAAGATTGCAAGAGTGATGAGGACATCAGGTTGTACATCCAGCCAGGAGACCAGACTGGCCGACCAGGAAGCTTGCCCGAGACAGCCGGACCATCTGGCACGCCTGCCGGTCCAAGCAGTACCGCCGGACCCTCGACCACAAGGACCAGAGCAACCAGCATTGCCGGCGGAGAGGCCCAAGCTTCCGGCACACTTGGTGGCGACGTGGATGACACCGCCGGTCCCTCTGGTGATGCCGCCAACTCCGGGATCAACTTGGCCGGTCCTGAAGGCATTCCGGCCAGTACCTCGCACAATCCAGCCGGTACAGCCGATCCAGCCGAGTACACGCGCATTTCCACTTCTACACAAGAGGACTCGGACCAAATGAGCTACCAGCTCCAGGACATGCACCTAGAGGAAGTATCTACACCAGTGGTACCTCAAGGAGCAATGACAAGAAGCAGATCAAGGGCACTCTTCCACAAATTCAGCTTATGGGTCGACAAGCTCCTAGAGGAAGATCGACTAAGGACAATGGGCCAAAAGTGCAAGGAAGAGTCCAATGGCTTCTCAACAACACAAGGGACATCAGAGACTTGGGCTTTAGTGGCAAGAGAGGTCAGGGCCCAAAGATTTTAACCCTACTCCAAGTCGAAGACTAGGAGCAAGGCGCGTGCATGCCACAAGGACGGCCACCTTCCATTTCTTGGCCATGAGGTAAGTTAAGGTAAGTTTCAATTCGAATATATGCCTCTTTCTGTTTTGCAGGGTAGGATCTAGATGCTTTACATTTTTGAGTCAAGAACATTTTAGGAATAGGTCCTTTTTCGGTTATACACTTTTGTATCTTTTCCATTTGTGCACTTTTGTAAACTTTCCTTTTCTTTATTTGAGTCGACCCTAGAAGGTCAAGCTGTCGAGCATATTAATAAGGCTCCTTCCAGCATTGTAGTTCGACAACCTTTTTGATATTAATAAAGATAGAACTTTTTCCCCAACAAGTTTTCTCTCAAGAATCTTGTGCGCTTAGAATCTAGTTGAGACCAGCCCTCCTAGCTCTAAGTTTGTGATTTATCACGAGGTTCATCACCCCTCGTGTGGTTCACTTCACCTTTCCATCGAATACCAACCCAAAAACCCCTATCCAGAAGCCTAAGGTCGAGTTTCTCACCTAAACTTCTCCAAACAGCCCACGCGCATACATCCTTGAATCAAGGCTTGTATCATTTTGGTATCAGAGCTTAAAGCTCCTAAACAAGGTTGTTTCTAACCTTTTGCTTGTTTTGTTTTTAGTTCTTGCATTAGTTTAAGTCGCATTCAAGAAAAATCAGAAAAATAACATCAAACTCCAAACCGAGTGCATCTAGCCTGCTACGTGTATCACTAGGGTTTAGATTCACTTTTGCATTGCCATTCACGTTTTCCTTTTTGTTTAAATCATATTTCCTTTATTTTTAAGTTTAATTAAAAAGAAAAGGAAAACAAAATAGAAAAGATACTGAAAGAATTCAAATTGGACAGCTAGCACAAGTTGTCAAGAAAGTTTCCTTTTTTTTGATTTAGAGTTCATAATGACACGAATCCAACACCCACGTTAAGCTAGCTCAATTTTCTATATTGTGACATGCATTATTATTCATTTATAAGCCTTTAATCAAGGAGCGCTAAGGACCAATTTAAAATGACCATTTTAATTGGCTGATAACCTTGGCATGTCTGCACTAAATCATCCATAACTTTTGATTTAGAGGTGAGAATGACACGAATGCAACACCTAGGTTAAGCTAACTCAATTGTCTATATTGTGAAAACATTTAAGAGAGAAATAGCTACTACAAAGCCTCAAGCAATCCATCTATCCTAAACTGCGTGATGCCATGCATTATGCTTCATTTATAAGCCTTTTACTCAAAGTGCATTAATGATCATTTTAGAATAATCATTTTAACTGGCCGATCAACTTGACATGTCCGCACTATATCATCCGTAACTTTTGATCTATTGTTCATAATGACACGAATCCAATACCCACATTAAGCTAAATCAATTTTCTATATTCTAAAAACGTATAAGACAGAAATAGCTACTACAAACCCTCAAGCAATCCAATCTATCCCAAACTGCGGAACGCTATGCATTATGCTTCATTTATAAGCCTTTTACTCAAAGAGCACCAATGATCATTTTAGAATAATCATTTTAACTGGTCGATCAACTTGACATGTCCGCACTATATCGTCCATAACTTTTGATTTAGAGTTCATAATGACACGAATCCAATGCCCACGTTAAGCTAAATCAATTTTCTATATTGTGAAAAAGTTTAAGACTGAAATAGCTACTACAAAGCCTCAAGCAATACAAGTTATCTAAAACTTCGTGATGCCATGCATTATACTTCATTTATAAGCCTTTTACTCAGGGAGAACCAATGGTCATTTTCGAATAATCAGTTTAACTAGCCGATCAACTTGACATGTTCGTCTATATCCTCCGTAGCTTTTGATTTAGAGTTCATAATGACACGAATCCAATGCCCACGTTAAGCTAACTCTATATTATATATTGTGACAATATTTGAGATCGGAAGATGTAGACAAAGCCTTCAATTTAAACCGCCTGATGCAAGCATTGGGCTCCATTTATAAGCTTTTTACTCAAGGAGCACCAATGATAATTTTAGAATAATCATTTCAACTGGCCGATCAACTTAAAATGTCCACATTATATGGTCCATAACTTTTGATTTAGAGTTCATAATGACACGAATCAAACACCCACATTAAGCTAGCTCCATTTCCTATATTGTGACAAAATTTAAGATTGCAAGAGTAAGACAAAGCATTAAAGTAATGCAATCTTTCCCAAACTGCGTGATGCCATGCATTATGCTTCATTTATAAGCATTAACTCAAGGATCACCAATGATCAGTTTAGAATGATCATTTTAACTGCCCAATCAACTTGACATGTCCGCACTAAAATGTCCATAACTTTTGATTTAGAGTTCATAATGACACGAATCCAACTCACACGTTAAGCTAGCTCCAATTTCTATATTGTGGCAACATTTGAGATCGAAAAAGCTAGACAAAGCCATAAATAATGCAATCTATCCCAAACTACATGACGCTATGCATTATGCTTAATTCATAAGCTTTACTAAAAGAGCACCAATGATCAGTTTAGAATGATCTGTTTAACTAGCCGATCAATTTGACATGTCCGCACTAAATCTTCTTTAACTTTTAATTTAGAGTTCAAAATGACACGAATCCAAGACCCACATTAAGCCAGCACAATTTTTTATATTGTGAATAATCTAAGATGAAAATAGCTATGCAAAGCCTCCAAGTAATCCAATCTATTTCAATTTTTGTAATGCCATGCGTTATGCTATTTACAAGAATTTACTCAAGGAGCACCAATGATAAGTTTAGAATGATCATTTTAACAGGCTGATAACCTTGACATGCTCACACTAAATAGTCTTTTACTTTTTATTTAGTATTTAAGATGACATGAATCGAATGCCCACCTTAGGCTAGCTCAATTTTCCATATTGTGAAGACATTTGAGACTGAAAGAGTTAGATAAAACATCAAAGTGGTGCAATCTATCTCAATCTGCGTGATACAATGCATTATGCTTCATTTATAAGCATTTAGCAAAGGAGCACCAATGACTAGTTTAGAATGATCATTTTAATTGGTCAATCAACTTTACATGTCTGCACTAAATCATCAATAACTTTTCATTTAAAGGTGAGAATGACGCGAATCAACCGCCTAGGTTAAGCTTACTCAATTTTCTATATTGTTAAAAAAATTTGGCCCGAAATAGCTACTACAAAGCCTCAAGCAATGCAATCTATCCCAATCTGCATGATGCTATGCATACGCTTCATTTATAAGCCATTAACTCAAGGAGCACTAAAGATCATTTTAGAATAATCATTTTAAGTGGCCGATCAACTTGACATGTCCGCACTATATCGTCAGTAACTTTTGATTTAGAGTTCATAATGAAACGAATCCAATGCCCATGTTAAGCAAACTCAATTTTCTATATTGTGAAAAAGTTTAAGACTAGAATTGCTCTACAATGGCTCAAGTAGTCCAAGTTATCCCAAACTGCGTGATGCCATGCATTATGCTTCATTTTTAAGCCTTTTACTCAAGGAGCACCAATGATCATTTTAGAATAATCATTTAGACTGGCCGATCAACTTGACATGTCCGCACTATATCATCCTTAACTTTTTATTTAGAGTTCATAATGACACGAATCCAACATCCACGTTAAGCTAGGTCACTTTTCTATATTGTGACATGCATTATTATTCATTTATAAGCTTTTAATCAAGGAGCGCCAAGGACCAGTTTAGAATGACCATTTTAACTGGCTGATCAACTTGGCATGTCTGCACTAAATCATCCATAACTTTTGATTTATAGGTGAGAATGACACGAATGCAACACCTAGGTTAAGCTAACTCAATTGTCTATATTGTGAAAACATTTAAGAGAGAAATAGCTACTACAAAGCCTCAAGCAATCCATCTATCCTAAACTGCGTGATGACATGCATTATGCTTCATTTATAAGCTTTTACTCAAAGTGCATTAATGATCATTTTAGAATAAACATTTTAACTGGCTGATCAACTTGACATGTCCGCACTATATCATCCGTAACTTTTTATTTAGAGTTCATAATGACACGAATCCAATGCCCACCTTAATCTACCTACATTTTCTATATTGTGACAACAATTGAGATCAAAAGAGCTAGACAAAGCCTTAAAGTAATGCAATCCATCCCAAATTTCGTGATGCCATGCATTATGCTTTATTTATAACCATTTACTCAAAGAGCATCCATGATCAGTTTAAAATGATCATTTTAACTGGCCGATCAACTTTACATGTCCACACTAAATCGTCTGTAACTGTTAATTTAGAGTTTAAGATGACATGAATCCAAAACCCACGTTAGGCTAGCTCAATTTTCTATATTGTGAAAACTTTAAGATCAAAATGGCTATGAAAAGCCTCCAAGTAATGAATCTATCCCAATCTGCATAATGCCATGCATTATGCTTATTTATAAGCATTTACTCAAGGAACACCTATGATCAATTTAGAATGATCATTTTATCAAGCTGATACACTTGACATGCTCGCACTAAATTATTTTTTACTTTTTTTGGAGCTCAATATGGCATGAATCCAACGCCCACCTTAAGCTAGCTCAATTTTCCATTTTGTGAAAACATTTGAGACTGAAAGAGTTAGACAAAGCATCAAAGTAATGCAATCTATCCCAAACTGCGGAATGCCATGCATTATGCTTCATTTATAAGTCTTTAGTCAAGGAGTACTAATGATCAATTTAGAATGATCATTTTAACTGGCCGATCAACATGACATGTCTGCACTAAATCATGAATAACTTTTGATTTAGAGGTCAGAATGACACGAAACCAACACCCACGTTAAGCTAACTCAATTTTCTATATTTCGAAAAAACTTAAAAACGAAATAGCTACTACAAAGCCTAAAGCAATCCAATATATGCCAAACTGCATGATGCCATGCATTATGCTTCATTTATAAGCCTTTTACTCAAGGAGCACCTATGATCATTTTAGAATAATCATTTTAACTACCCAATCAACTTGTAATGTTCGGACTATATCGTCCATATCTTTTGATTTAGAGTTCATAATGACACGAATCATACGCCCACCTTAAGCTAGCTCCATTTTCTATATTGTGACAACATTTAAGATCGAAAGAGCGAGACAAAGCCTTAAAGTAATGCAATCCATCCCAAATTGAGTGATGTCATGCATTATGCTTCATTTATAACCATTTACTCGAGTAGCACCAATGATTAGTTTAAAATGATCATTTTAACTGGCCGATCAACTTTACATGTCCGCACTAATTCGCCTCTAAGCTTTAATTTAGAGTTAAAGATGATACGAATCCAACACCCACGTTAGGCTAGCTCAATTTTCTATATTGTGAAAAATTTAAGATCAAAATAGCTATGAAAAGCCTCCAAGTAATCCATTCTATCCCAATCTGCGTAATGCCACGCATTATGCTTATTTATAAGCATTTACTCAAGGAACACTAATGATCAGTTTAGGATGATAATTTTAGCAAGCTGATAAACTTGACATGCTCGCACTAAATGGTCTTTTACTTTTTTTAGAGCTAAAAATGACATGAATCCAAGGCCCACCTTAAGCTCGCTAATTTTCCATATTCTGAAAACATTTGAGACTGAAAGAGCTAGACAAGGCATCAAAGTAATGCAACCTATCCCAAACTGCAGGATACCATGCATTATGCTTCATTTATAAGTCTTTAGTCAAGGAGCACCAATGACCAATTTAGAATGATCGTTTTAACAGGTTGATCAACTTGACATGTCTGCTCTAAATCATCAATAACTTATGATTTAGAGGTTAGAATGACACGAATGCAGTGCCCATGTTTAGCTAACTCAATATTTTATATTTTGAAAAAACTTAAGACCGAAATAGCTATTACAAAGCCTCAAGCAATCCAATATATTCCAAACTGTGTGATGCCATGCAATATGCTTCATTTATAAGCCTTTTGCTCAAGGAGCACAAATTATCATATTAGAATAATCATTTTAACTGGGCGATCAACTTGACACGTCCGCACTATATCGTCCGTAGCTTTTGATTTAGAGTTCATAATGACATAAATCCAACACCCACGTTAAACTAGCTCCATTTTCTATATTGTGACAACATTTGAGATCGAAAGAGCTAGATAAAGCCTTAAAGTAATGCTATCTATCCCAAACTGCATGATGCCATGCATAATGCTTCGTTTATAAGCATTTACTTAAGGACCACCAATGATCATTTTATAATGATCTTTTTAACTGGCCGATCAACTTGACATGTTTGCACTAAATTGTTTGTAACTTTTAATTTAGAGTTTAAGATGATACGAATACAACACCCATGTTAAGCTTGCTCAATTTTCTATATCGTGAAAAATTTAAGATCGAAATAGATATGGAAAGCTTCCAAGTAATCCAATCTATCCCAAACTACCTGATGCCATGCATTATGCTTCATTTATAAGCATTTACTTATGGAGCACTAATGTTCAGTTTAGAATGATCATTTTAACTGGCCAATCAACTTGACATGTTCGCATTAAATCATTTGTAACTTTTAATTTTAGAGTTTAAGATGACTCGAATACAACACTCACGTTAAGCTAGCTCAATTTTCTATATTGTGAAAAATGTAAAATCGAAATACCTATGCAAAGCCTCCAAGTAATCCAATGTATCCCAATATGTGTGATGCCATGCATTATGCTTATTTATAAGCACTTACTCTAGGAGAACCCATGATTAGTTTAGAATGATCATTTTAACAAGCTGATCAACTTGACATGTTCGCACTAAATCATCGTTTACTATTTATTTAGAGCTCAAGATGACATGAATCCAACGCCCACATTAAGTTAGCTCAATTTTTCATATTGTGAAAATATTTGAGACTGAAAGAGCTAGACAAAGTATCAAAGTAATGCAATCTCTCCCATAATGCGCGATGCCATGCATTATGGTTCATTTATAAGCATCTAGTCAAGGAGCACCTATGACCAGTTTAAAATGATCATTTAACTGGCTGATAACCTTGACATCTCTACAATAAATCGTCGATTACTTTTGATTTAGAGAAAAGAAAGACACGAATCCAACACCCAGGATAAGCAAACTCAATTTTCAATTTTGTGAAAAAAATTAAGACCGAAATAGCTAAAACAAATCCTCAAGCAATCCAATATATCTTAAACTGTGTGATGCCATGCATTATTCTTCACTTATAAGCCTTTACTCAAGGAGCACCAATGATAAGTTTAGAATGACTATTTTAAGTAGCTGATCAACTTGACATGTCCACCCTAAATTGTCCATAACTTTTGATTTAGAGTTCAAAATGACTCGAATCCAACACCCACGTTATGATAGCTAAATTTTCAATTTTTTGAAAAATTTAAGATCCAAGAAACTATGACAAAGGTCCAAGTAATCCATTCTATTCAAAACTGCGTGATGCCATGCATTATGCTTAATTTATAAGCCTTTACTCAAGGAGCACCAATGATCACTTTAGAATGATTATTTTAACTAACTGATCAACTTGACATGTCCGCACTAAATCATCTTTTACTTTTTATTTTTTGCTCAATATGACATGAATCCAACGCCCACGTTAAGCTAGCTCAATTTTCCATATTGGGAAAAAATTTGAAATTGAAAGGGCTAGACAAAGCCTCAAAGTAATGTAACCTATCGCAAAGTCATGCTGTCATGCATTATGCTTCATTTATAAGCCTTTACTCACGGAGCACTAATGATCAGTTTATGATGATCATATTAACCAACCAATCAACATGACATGTACGCACTAAATCCAGCGTAACTTTTGATTTAAAGTTCATAATGACACGAATCCAACACCCACGTTAAGATAGCTTCATTTTCTATATTGTCACCATATTTGAGATCGTTAGAGCTCAACAAAGCCTTAAAGTAATGTAATCTATCCCAAACTGCGTAATGCCATGCATTATGCTTCATTTATAAGCATTTACTAAAAGAGCACCAATAATCATTTAGAATGATCATTTTAACAGGCCGATCAACTTGACATGACTGCCTTAAATCGTATCAAACTTTTAATTTAGAGTTCAAATGAAACAAATCCAACACCCATGTTAAGCTAGCCCTAATTTTATAGTGGTCATGTTCGTTTGTCAGTCGTAGGAAGCTGCGGCTGCAGATGCTGCAGATTGTTGTTCGTTTAGTTGCCGCAAGTACCTGCGGCAGGCGCAACGGTCAGACGATGCGTCCAGCGTTGCAATTTTATGACCACTGGTTAAAACAGCAATGCGACTAAAAATCTGGGATCAACCGCAACCGCAACCACTAGCGACAGACAAATGAACAAGATCAGCTGCAACCACAACCACAGTGTTGACCGCAGCCACAGCTGCAGCTTCCTGCGGCAACAAAACGAACAACGCTATTGTGAAAATTTTAAGATCAAAATACCTAAGCAAAACCTCTAAGTAATCCAATCTATCCTAAATTGTGTGATGCCATGCATTTTGCTTATTTTTATACGTTTACTCAAGGAGCACCAATGATCGGTTGGCATGTCCGCATTAAATCATCTTTTGCTTTTTATTTAGAGTTCAAGATGACATGATTCCAATGCCCACGTTAAGCTAGTTCAATTTTCCAAATTGTGAAAACATTTGAGATTGAAAGAGCTAGACAAAGCCTTTAAGTAATGCAATCTAGCATACACTCCGTGATACCATGCATTATGCTTCATTTATAAGAATTTACTCAATGAGCACCAATAATCAGTTTATAATGATCATTTTAACAGGCCGATCAACTTGACTTGTCCGCACTAAATCATCTTAAATTTTTTACTTAGAGCAAAGGATGACATGAATTCAACGGCCACGGTAAGCTAGATCAATTTCGATATTGTGAAAACATTTGAGACTGAAAGAGCTAAACAAAGCGTCAATATATTGCAATCTATCCAAAACTGCGTGATGGCATGCATTATGCTTAATTTATAAGCCTTTACTCAAGGAGCACCAATGATCACTTTAGAATGATTATTTTAACTAACTGATCAACTTGACATGTCCGCACCAAATCATCTTTTACTTTTTATTTTTTGCTCAATATGACATGAATCCAACGCCCACGTTAAGCTTGCTCAATTTTCCATATTGGAAAAAAATTTGAAATCGAAAGAGCTAGACAAAGCCTCAATGTAATGTAACCTATCCCAAAGTCATGATGTCAGGCATTATGCTTCATTTATAAGCCTTTACTCACGGAGCACTAATGATCAGTTTATAATGATCATATTAACCATCCAATCAACATGACATGTGCGCACTAAATCCTGCGTAACTTTTGATTTAGAGTTCATAATGACACGAATCCAACACCCACGTTAAGATAGCTTCATTTTCTATATTATCACAACATTTGAGATCAATAGAGCTTAACAAAGCCTTAAAGTAATGTAATCTATCCCAAACTGCGTGATGCCATGCATTATGCTTCATTTATAAGCATATATTAAAGGAGCACCAATAATTAGTTTATAATGATCATTTTAATAGGTCGATTAACTTGACATGACTACCTTAAATCGTCTCAAACTTTTAATTTAGAGTTCAAATGACACGAATCCAACGCCCATGTTAAGCTAGCTCAAATTTTTATAGTGGTCATGTTCGTTTGTCTGCCATAGGAAGCTTCGGCTGCAGATGCTGCAGATTGTTATTCGTTTAGCTGCCACAAGTACCTGCGGCAGGCGCAACGGTCAGACGCAATGTCCTGCGTTGCAACTTTTTGACCGCTGATTAAAACAGCGATGCGACTAAAAATCTGCGATCAACCGCAACCGCAACCACCAGCGACAGACAAACAAACAATATCTGCCACAGCCACAACCACAATGTTGACAGCAGCCACAGCCGCAGCTGCCAGTGGCAACCAAACAAAAAACACTATTGTGAAAAATTTTAGATCGAAATACCTGAGCAAAGCCTCTAAGTAATCCAATCTATCCTAAACTGCGTGATGCCATGCATTTTGCTTATTTATATGCGTTTACTCAAGGAGCACCGATGATCGGTTTAGAATATGTTTTTACTAGCTGATCAACTTGACATGTCCGCATTAAATTGTCTTTTGCTTTTTATTTAGAGCTCAAGATGACATGAATCCAATGCCCACGTTAAGCTAGTTGAAATTTCCATATTGTGAAAACATTTGAGACTGAAGGAGCTAAACAAAGCCTTTAAGTAATGCAATCTAGCACAAACTCCGTGATACCATGCATTATGCTTCATTTATAAAAATTTACTCAAAGAGCACCAATAATCAGTTTATAATAATCATTTTAACTGGCCGATCAACTTGACATGTCCGCACTAAATCATCTTAAATTTTTTATTTAGATCAAAGGATGACATGAATCTAACAGCCACGGTAAGCTACATCAATTTTCGATATTGTGAAAACATTTGAGACTGAAAAAACTAGACAAAGCGTCAATATAATGCAATCTATCCAAAACTGCGTGATGCCACGCATTATGCTTAATTTATAAGCCTTTACTCAAGGAGCACCAATGATTACTTTAGAATGATTATTTTAAATAACTGATCAACTTGACATGTCCGCACTAAATCATCATTTTATTATTATTTTTTGCTCAATATGACATGAATCCAACGCCCTCATTAAGCTAGCTCAATTTTCCATATTGGGAAAAATTTGAAATTGATAGAGCTAGACAAAACCTCAAAGTAATGTAACCTATCGCAAAGTCATGATGTCATGCATTATGCTTCATTTATAAGCCCTTACTTATGGAGCACTAATGATCAGTTTATAATGATCATTTTAACTAGCCAATCAACTTGACATGTATGCACTAAATCGTGCGTAACTTTTGATTTAGAGTTCATAATGACACGAATCCAACACCCACGTTAAGATAGCTTCATTTTCTATATTGTCACAACATTTGAGATCAATAGAGCTTAACAAAGACTTAAAGTAATGTAATCTATCCCAAACTGTGTGATGCCATGCATTATGCTTCATTTATAAGCATTTACTATAGGAGACCCAATAATCAGTTTATAATCATCATTTTAATAGGCCGATCAACTTGACATGACTGCCTTAAATCGTCTCAAACTTTTAATTTAGAGTTCAAATGACAAGAATCCAATGCCCATGTTAAGCTAGCTCCAATTTTTATAGTGGTCATGTTCGTTTGTCAGCCGCAGGAAGTTGTGGCTGCAGATGCTGCAGATTGTTGTTCGTTTAGCTGCCGCAAGTACCTACGACAGGCGCAACGGTCAGACACTGTGTCCTGCGTTACAATTTTTTGACCGCTGATTAAAACAGCGATGCGACTAAAAATCTGCGATCAACCACAACCGCAACCACCAGCGACAGACAAAAGAACAAGATCTGCCATAGCCACAACCACAATGTTGACAGCTGCCACAGCCGCAGCTGCCTGCGGCAACCAATTGAACAACATTATTGTGAAAATTTTAGATCGAAATACCTAAGCAAAGCCTCTAAGTAATCCAATCTGTCCTAAACTGCGTGATGCCATGCATTTTGCTTATTTATATGCGTTTACTCAAGGAGCACCGATGATCGGTTTAGAATATGTTTTTACGAGCTGATCAACTTGACATGTCCGCATTAAATCGTCTTTTGCTTTTTATTTAGAGCTCAAAATGACATGAATCCAATGCCCACGTTAAGCTAGTTTAATTTTCCATATTGTGAAAACATTTGAGAATGAAAGAGCTAGACAAAGCCTTTAAGTAATGCAATCTAGCACAAACTCCGTGATACCATGCATTATGCTTCATTTATAAGATTTTAGTCAAAGAGCACCAATAATCAGTTTAGAATGATCATTTTAACTGGCCGATCAATTTGACATGTCCGCCGTAAATTATCTTAAAGTTTTTATTTAGAGCAAAGGACGACATGAATCCAACGGCCTGAGACTCAATTTTTGATATTGTGAAAAAATTTGAGACTGAAAGAGCTAGACAAAGCGTCAATATAATGTAATCTATCCAAAACTGCGTGGTGCCATGCATTATGCTTCATATATAAGATTTTACTCAAGGAGCACCAATGATCAGTTGAGAATGATCATCTTAACTGGCCAATCAACTTGACATGTCCGCATTAAATAGTCCATAAATTGTGATTTAGAGTTCAAAATGACACGAATCCAACAGCAATGAAAGCAAACTCAATTTTCTATATTGTAAAAAATTAAAGATCTAAATAGCAATGCAAAGCCTCCAAGTAATTCACTCTATCCCAAACGGCGTGATGACATTCATTATCCTTATATATAAGCCTTTACTCAATGAGCACCAATGATCAGTTTATAATGATCATTTTAACTAGCCAATGAACTTGACATGTCCACACTATATCAGCCATAAATTTTGATTTAGAGTTCAAATTGACACGAAGCTAATACCCTTGTTAAGCCAGCTCAAACAAAATTTAAGATCGATATACCTATGACAAAGCCTCCAAGTAATCCAATCTATCCCAAACTTCGTGATAGTATTCATTATGATTCATTTATAAGCCTTTAATCAATGAGCACCAATGATCAGTTTAGAATGATCATTTTAACTAGCTGATCAACTTGGAATGTCCGCACTAAATCGTATTTAACTTTTGATTTAAAGTTCAAAATGACATGAGACCAACACACATGTTAAATAAGCTCAATTTTCTGTATTGTTTTAAAATTTCATGCCGAAATAGCTACGACAAAGCATCAAAATAATGCAATCTATCCCAAACTATACGATACCATGCATTATGTTTCATTTTTAAGCCTTTGCTCAATGAACAGCAATGACCAGTTTAGAATGATCATTTTAATTGGCTGATCAATTTGACATATCCGCCCCAAATCGTCCGTAAGCTGTTATTTAGAATTCAAAATTACACGAATCAAACACCCATGTTAATCTAGCTCAATTTTCTTTATTGTGACAAAATTTAAGACAAAAATAGATACGACAAAAATAGTAGTCCAATATCTCCCAAACTGTGTGATGCCATGCATTATATTTCATTTTTAAGCCTTTACTGAAGGAGCACCAATGATCAGTTTAGAATGATCATTTTTAACTAGCTGATCAACATGACAATTCTACACTAAATCATCTTTAACTTTTTATTTAGAGCTCAAGAAGACAAGAATCCAACGCCCACGTTAAGCTAGCTTAGTTTTCCAAATTTTCAAAACATTTGAGACAGAGAGAGCTAGACAAAGCATCAAATTAATGCAATCTATCCATAACTGCGAGATGACATGCATTATGCTTCATTTATAAGCCTTTACTCAAGGAGTACCAATGACAAGTTTAGAATGATCATTTAATTTTCTGATCTACTTGACATGTCCGCACTATATCTTCAGTAACTTGTGATTTAGAGTTCAAAATGACACAAATCCAATACCCATTTTAAGCTAACTTAATTTTGTATATTGTAACAAATTTTAAAATCGAAATATCTATGACAAATCCTCCAAGTAATCCAATCTCTCTCAAACTATGTGACGCAATGCATTATCCTTCCATTTTTAAGCCATTACTGAAGGAGCACCAATGATTAGTTTAGAATGATCATTTTAACTAGCTGATCAACTTGGAATGTCCGAACCAAATCGTAGTTAACTTTTGATTTAAAGCTCAAAATGACATGAGTTCAACACACAAGTTAAACTAGCTCAATTTTCTATATTGTGTTGAAATTTAATACCGAAGTTGCTAAGAGAAAGCCTCAAAATAATGCAATCTATCCCAAACTGCGTGATACCATGCATTATGTTTCATTTACAGGCTTTTACTCAAGGAGCACCAGTTTAGGATGATCATTTTAACTGGCTGATCAACACGACATATCTGAACTAAATCCTCCCTTACTTTTGATTTAAAATTCAAACTGGCATGAATCGAACACCCACGTTAATCTAGCTCAATTTTTTTTATTGTGAAAAAATTTAAGACTGAAATAGCTACGAAAAAAAATCTCTAAGTAATCCAATCTATCCCGAACTGAGTGATGTAATGCATTATGGTTCATTTATAAGCCTTTAATCAAGGAGCAGCAATGATCAGTTTAGAATGAGCTTTTTAATTAGCTGATCGACTTGACATGTCCTCCCTAAATCATTTTTAATTTTTTATTTAGAGCAAAAGATGACATGAATCCAGCGGCCACATTAAGTTAGATCAATTTTCAATATTGTGAAAACAGTTGAGACTGAAAGACCTAGACAAAGTGTAACTATAGTGAAATCTATCCAAAACTGCATGATGTCATGCATTATGCTTCATTTATAAGCCTTTACTCAAGGAACACCAATGATCAGTTGAGAATGATCATTTTAATTGGCTGATCAACTTGACATGTCCGCACTAAATCGTCCGTAAATTGTGATTTAGAGTTCAAAATGACACGAAACCGACACCATTGTTAAGCAAACTCCATTTTCTATATTGTGAAAATTTTAAGATCGAAATAGCTATGCAAAGCCTCCAGGTAGTCCAATCTATCCAAAACTACGTGATGCCATTCATTACGCTTATTTATAAGCCTTTACTCAATGAGCAGCAATGATCAGTTTAGAAAAATCATTTTAACTGGGAAATAAGCTTGACATGTCCGCACTATATATGCTGTAACCTTTAAGTTACAGTTCATAATGACACGAAGCTAACACCCTTGTTAACCTAGATCAGTTTTCTATATTGCGATAAAATTTAAGATCGATATAGCTATGACAAAGCCTCCAAGTAATCCAATCTATCCCAACTTCATGATGCTATGCATTATGCTTCATTTATAAGCCTTTACTCAATGAGCACAAACGATCAGTTTAGAATGATCATTCTAACTAGCTGATCAACTTGGAATGTCCGCACTAAATCGTTATTAACTTTTGGTTTAAAGCTCAAAATGACATGAGACCAACACACATGTTAAACTAGATAAATTTTCTATATCGTGTTGAAATTTAATATCGTAATAGCAACAACAAAGCATCAAAGTAATGCAATCTATCCCCAACTGTGCAATCCCATGCATTATGTTTCATTTATAAGCCTTTACTCTAGGAGTACCAATGACTAGTGTAGAATGATCATTTTAACTGGCCGGTCAATTTGACATATCCGCATCAAATTGTCCGTAACTTGTGATTTAGAATTCAATATTACACGAATCAAACACCGATGTTAAGCTAGCTCAATTTTCTTTATTGTGACCATATTTAAGACCGAAATAGCTACGAAAAAGCCTCCAAGTAATCCAATCTATCCCAAACTGCGTGATGCCATGCATTATGCTTCATTTATAGCCTTTACTGAAGGAGAACCAATGATCAATTTGGAATGGTCATTTTAAGTAGCTGATCAACTTGACATGTTTGCACTGAATCAATTTTAACTTTTTATTTGGAGCTCAAGATGACATGAATCCAACGGCCACGGTAACCTAGCTCAATTTTCGATATTGTTAAAACATTTGAGACTGAAAAAGCTTGCCAAAGCATCAAAATAATGCAATCTATCAAAAACTGCGTGATGCCATGGTTTAGGTATCATTTACTAAAGGAGCACCAATAATCAGTTTAGAATGATCATTTTAACTAGCAGATCAACTTGACATGTCCACACTAAATCATTTGTAATTTGTTATTTAGAGTTCAGAATGACACAAATACAACACCAACGTTAAGCAAACTCATTTTTCTATATTGTGACAATATTTAAGTCCAAAATAGTTACGACAAAGCATCCAAGTAATCCAATATATCTCAAAATGCGTGATGACATGCATTATGCTTCATTTATAAGCCCTTATTCAAGGAGCACCAATGATCAGTTTAGAATGATTATTTAACTAGCTGATCAAATTGACATGTACGCATTAAATCGTTTTTTACTTTTTATTTAGAGCTCAAGAAGACATGAACCCAACGCACACGTTAAGCTAGCTTAGTTTTCCATATTGTCAAAACATTTGAGACTGAAAGAGCTAGACAAACATCAAAGTAATGCAATCTATCCAAAACTACGTGATGCCATGTGTTATTCTTCATTTATAAGTCTTTACTCAAATAGCACCAATGACCAGTTTAGAATGATAATTTTAACTGGCAGATAGATTTGACATGTCCTCACTAAATTGTCTTTAACTTGTGATTTAAAGTTCAAAATAACATGAATCCAACACCCACTTTAAGCTAACTCAATTTTCAGGATTGTATCAAAATTTAAGATCGAAATAGCTATGACAAAGCCTCCAAATTATCCAATCTCTTTCGAACTACGTGATGCCATGCATTATGCTTCATTATTAAACCATTACTCAAAGCGAACCAGTGATCAGTTCAGAGTGATCATTTTAACTAGCTGATCAACTTGACATGTCCGCATTTAATCGTCATTAACTTTTGATGTAGGGCTCAAAATGACATGAATCCAACGTCCACGTTAATCTAGCTAAATTTTCATTATTGTAACAACATTTGATACTAAAAGAGCTACGATAAAGCCTCTAAGTAATCCAATG
This sequence comes from Pugionium dolabratum, assembly GCA_018901945.1. Lineage (NCBI taxonomy): Eukaryota > Viridiplantae > Streptophyta > Magnoliopsida > Brassicales > Brassicaceae > Pugionium > Pugionium dolabratum. Next base: position 407,888 of record JAEVFF010000280.1, read on the forward strand.
TATCCCAAACTGCGTCATGCCATGCATAATGGTTCATTTGTAAACCTTTGCTCAATGAGCACCAATGATTAGTTTAGAATGATCATTTTAACTAGCTTATCTGGAATGTCCACACCAAATCGTAGTTAACTTTTGATTTAAAGCTCAAAATGACATGAGTCCAACACACACGTTAAACTAGCTCAGTTTTTTATATTGTGTTGAAATTTAATACCGAAATAGCTACGAGAAAGCCTCAAAATAATGCATTCTATCCCAAACTGTGTGATACCATGCATTATGCTTCATTTATAAGATTTTACTCAAGGACCACCAATGACCAGTTTAGAATGATCATTTTAACTGGCCGATCAACATGACATATCCGCACTAAATCCCCCGTAACTTGTGATTTAGAATTCAAAATGACACGAATCAAACACCCACGTTAGCCTAGCTCGATTTTCTTTATTGTGACAAAAATTAAGACAAAATAGCTACGACAAAGCCTCCAGTAATCCAATCTATCCCAAACTGTGTGATGCCATGCATTATGCTTCATTAATAAGCCTTTACTCAAGGAGCACCAATGATCAGTTCAAAATGATCATTTTAACTAGTTGATCAACTTGACATGTCTGCACTAAATCATCTTTAGGTTTTTATTTAGAGTGAAAGATGACATGAATCCAACGGCCGCGGTAAGCTAGCTCAATTTTCGATATTGTGAAAACGTTTGATACTGAAAAAGCTAGTCAAAGCATCAATATAATGCAATCTATCCAAAACTGTGTGATGCCATGCATTATGCTTCGTTTATAAGCCTTTACTCAAGGAGCATCAATAATCAGTTGAGAATGATCATTTTAACTCGCCGATCAACTTGACATGTCAGCACTAAATCGTCCGTAAATTGTTATTTAGAGTTTAAAATGACACGAATCCAACACCAACGTTAAGCAGACTCAATTTTCTATATTGTGAATAATTTAAGATCGAAATAGCTATGCAAAGCCTCCGAGTAATCCAATCTATCCCAAACTGCGCGATGCCATTCATTATGCTTATTTATAAGCCTTTACTAAATCATCACCAATGATGAGTTTAGAATAAGAATTTTAAACGGCCAATCAACTTCACATGTCCGCACTATATCAGCCATAACTTATGATTTAGAGTTCAAAATGTCACGAAGCCAACACCCTTGTTAGGCTAGCTCAATTTTATATATTGTGACAAAATTGAAGATCGATATAGCTATGACTAAGCCTTCAAGTATTCCAATCTATCCGAGACTTCGTGATGCTATGCATTATGCTTCATTTGTAAGCCTATACTCAATAAGCACGAATGATCAATTTAGAATGGTCATTTTAACTAGCTGATCAACTTGGAATGTCCGCACTAAATCGTCTTTAACTTTTGATTTAAAGCTCAAAATGACATGAGACAACCACACACGTTAAACAAGCTCAATTTTCTATATTGTGTTGAAATTTAATACCGGAATAGCCCTACAAAGCATCAAAGTAATGCAATCTATCCCAAAATGTGCGATACCATGTATTATGCTTCATTTATAAGCCTTTACTCAAGGAGTACCAATGACCAGTTTAGAATGATTATTTTAACTTGCCGATCAATTTGACATATCCGCACCAAATACTCTGTAACTTGTGATTTAGAATTTCAAAATTACACGAATCAAACACTCACGTTAAGATAGCTCAATTTTATTTATTGTGACAAAATTTAATACCAAAATAGCTACGACAAATCCTCCAAGTAATCCAATCTATCCCAAACTGCGTGATACCATGCATTATGCTTCATTTAAAAGCCTTTGCTCAAGGAGCACCAATGATAAGTTTAGAATGATCATTTTAACTAGCTGATAACCTTGACATGTCCGCACTAAATCGTCTTTAACTTTATTTAGAGCTCAAGAAGAGATGAATCCAACGCCCACATTAAGCTAGCTTAGTTTTCCATATTGTCAAAACATTTGAGACAGAAAGTGCTAGAAAAAGTTTCAAATTAATGCAGTCTATCCATAACTGTGTGATGGCATGCATTATGCTTCAATTATAAGCCTTTACTCAAGGAGCACTGGTGACCAGTTTAGAATGATCATTTTATTTATCCGATCGACTTAACATGTCCGCACTAAATCTTCCGTAACTTGTGATTTAGAATCCAAAAATGACACAAATCCAACTCCCATTTTAGGCGAACTCAATTTTATATATTGTAACAAATTTACTGATCGAAATAGCTATGACAAACCCTACAAGTAATCCAATCTCTCTCAAATTACGTGATACAATGCATTATGCCTCAGTTTTAAGCCATTATTGAGGAGCAAAAATGATTAGTTTAGAATGATCATTTTAACTAGCTGATCAACTTGGAATGTTTGCACTAACTCATCTTTAACTTTTGATTTAAATCTCAAAATGACATGAGTCCAACACCCACATTAAACTAGCTCAATTTTCTATATTGTGTTGAAATTTAATACCAAAATAGCTACGACAAAGCATCAAAGTAATGCAATCTATCCCAAACTGTGTGATGCTATTCATTATACTTTATTTATAACCTTTACTCAAGGAGCACCAATGACCAGTTTCGAATGATAATTTTAAAAGGCCGATCAATTTGGCATATCCGTACCAAATTTTCCGTAACTTGAGATTTAGAATTCAACATTACACGAATCAAACACCCACGTTACGCTAGCTCAATTTTCTTTATTGTGACAAAATTTAAGACTGAAATAGCTACGAAAAAGCCTCCAAGTAATCCAATCTATCCCAAACTGCGTGATATCATGCATTATGCTTCTTTTATAAGCCTTTACTCAATGAGCACCAATGGTCAGTTTAGAATGATCATTTTAAGTAGCTGATCAACTTGACATGTTCGCACTAAGTCAATTTTAACTATTTATTTCGAGATCAAGATAACATGAATACAGTGGCCATGGTAAGATAACATGAATACAGTGACCATGGTAATTTTCGATATTGTTAAAACATTTGAGACTGAAAGAGCTTGCCAAAGCATCAAAATAATGCAATCTATCAAAATTGCGTGAGGCCATGGATTATGCATCATTTATAAGCCTTTACTCAAGGAGCACCAATGATCAGTTCAAAATGATCATTTTAACTGGCCGATCAACTTGAAAAGTCTGCACTAAATCTTCCGTAATTTGTTATTTAGAGTTCAATATGACAAGAATCCAACACCAACGTTAAGCAAACTCAAATTTCTATATTTTGACAAAATTTAAGAACAAAATAGATAGGAGAAAACCTCCAAGTAATCCAATTTATCTCAAAATGTGTGATGCCATGCATTATGCTTCATTTATATAAGTCTTTACTCAAAAGAGCACCAATTATCAGTTTAGAATAATCATTTTAACTAGCTGATCAACTTGACATATACACACTGAATCATCTTTAACTTTTTATTTAGAGCTCAAGAAGACATAAATTCAACGCCCACGTTAAGCTGGCTTAGTTTTCCATATTGTTAAAACATTTGAGACTAAAAGAGCTAGAAAAAGTATCAAAGAGATGCAATCTATACAAAAATGTGTGATGCCATGCATTATGCTTCATTTATAAGTCTCTACTCAAGAAGCACCAATGACCAGTTTAGAATGAACATTTAACTGGCCAATCGACTTGACATGTCCTCACTAAATCATCTGTAACTTGTGATTTAGAGTTCAAAATAACATAAATCCAACACCCATTTTAAGCTAACTAAATTTTCTATATTGTAACAAAATCTAAGGTAGAAATAGCTATGACAAAGCCTCCTAATTATCCAATGTCTTTCGAACTACGTGACGCCATGCATTATGCTTCATTATTAAACCATTTCTCAAGGAGGACCAATGATCAGTTTAGAACAATCATTTTAAGTAGCTGATCAACTTGACATGTGTGCACTAAATCGTCTTTAACTTTTTTATTTAGAGCTCAGGATGACATGAATCCAACGTCCACACTAAGCTACCTCAATTTTCATATTTTCAAAACTTTTGAGATGAAAGAGCTAGACAAAGCATCAAAGTAATGCAATCTATCCAAAACTGTGTGATGTCATGCATTATGCTTCATTTATAAGCCTTTACTCAAGGAGCACCAATGACCAGTTTAGAATGATCATTTTAACTGGCCGATCGACTTGACATGTCCTCACTAAATCGTCTATAACGTGTGATTTAGAGTTCAAAATGACACGAATCCAACACCTATTTTAAGCTAACTCATTTTTCTATATTGTAACAAAATTTAAGATCTAAATAGCTATGACAAAGCCTCCAAATTATCCAATCTTTTTCGAACTATGTCACACCATGAATTATTCTTCATTATTAAGCCATCTCTCAAGGAGCACCAATGATCATTTTAGAATGAGCATTTTAACTAGATGATCAACTTGACATGTTTGTATTAAATCGTCTTTAACTTTTTATTTAGAGCTCAATACGACATGAATCCAATGCCCATGTTAAGCTAGCTTAACTTTCCACATTGTAAAAACATGTGAGGCTGAAAGAGCTAGACAAAGCATCAAAGTAAAGCAATCTATCCAAAACTGTGTAAGCCATGCAATATGCTTCATTTATAAGCCTTTACTCAAGGAGCACCAATGACCCGTTTAAAATGATCAACTTGACATGTCCACACTAAATCGCCTGTAACTTGTGATTTAGAGTTCAAAATGACACGAATCCAACACCCACATTAAGCTAACTTAATTTTCTATGTTGTAACAAAATTTAATACCGAAATAGCTACAAGAAAACATCAAAGTAATGCAATGTATCCCAAACTGCATGATACCATTCATTATGCTTCATTTATAAGCCTTTACTCAAGGGGCACCGATGAACAGTTTAGAATGATGGTTTTAACTGGCTGATCAACTTGACATATCTGCACTAAATCATCTATTACTTGTGATTTAGAGTTGAAAATGACACGAATCCAACACCCACGTTAAGCTAACTCAAGTTTTGATATTGTGAAAAACTTTAAGCCAAAATAGCTACAACAAAGCCTCCAAGTAATCCAATTTCTCCCACACTGCGTAATGCCATGCATTATGCTTCATTTTTAAGCCTTTACTCAAGGAGAATCAATGATCAGTTTAGAATGATCTTTTTAACTTGCTGCACAACTTGACATGTACACACTAAATCATCTTTAACTTTTTTATTTAGAGGTCAAGAAGACATGAATCCAACGCCCACGTTAAGCTAGCTTAGTTTTCCATATTGTCAAATCATTTGAGACTGAAAGAGCTAGACAAAGCATCAAAGTAATGCAATCTATCCAAAACTGCGTGATGCTATGCATTATGCTTCATTTATAAGCCTTTACTTAAGGAGCACCAATGATCAGTTTAGAATGATCATTTTAACTAGCTGCTCAACTTGACATGTCCACACCAAATTCTCCTTAACTATTTTTTAGAGCTCAATATGACATGAATCCAACGCCCAGGTTAAGCTAGCTCAATTTTCCATATTGTGACAACATTTGAGAGTGAAAGAGCTAGAAAAAGCCTAAAAAATGCAATCTATCCCAAACAGTGTGATGCCATGCTTTACACTTTATTTATAAGCTGTACTCAACGAGCAACAATGATCATTTTAAGTGGCTGATCAATTTCACATGTCAGCACCATATTGTCCGTAACTTTTGATTTAGAGTTCAGAGAGACACGAATCTATCACCCACGTTAAGCTAGCTCAATTTTCTATATTGTGACAAAATTTAAGACCAAAATACCTACGACAAAACCTCCAAGTAATCCAATCTATCCCAGAATGCGTGATGCCATGCAATATGCGTCATTTATAAGCCTTTACTCAAGGAGCACCAATGATCAGTTTAGAATGGTCATTTTAACTAACTGATCAACTTGACATGTCTGCACTGAATCAACTTTAACTTTTGATTTAGAGCTCAAAATGACAAGAATCCAAGGTCCACGTTAAGATAGCTCAATTTTCCATATTGTATCATCATTTGAGAGTGAAAGAGCAACGAGAAAGCCTCCACATAATCAAATCTGTCCCAAAATGTGTGATGTCATGCATTATGATTCATTTATAACCCTTTACTCAAGGAGCACCAATGATCAGTTTAGAATTATCATTTTAACTAGATGCTAAATGAAGAAAAGCAAATCCCCTTGGTTCCGGCGAGCCATCGCATCCTGCCGATGTATCGGCGAAAGGTATGTCGGAATGTAGATTAGGGTTGCTTAACTTCGGTGTAGATAATTGGTTGGAATTAAATTTGGTTTTTACAATAACCGATTAGGCTGGTATATTTTCCTTAACCAAAACACACTTAATAATTTGGTTTTTTAAAACCGGTCAAAGGCATAATATCGGTTTATGGTTAAGTGGTCTTTTGGATTGGTTTAGGATAAATCTAAGATTAAGGAAATTTATTCCCTTATATATCTTTATTTTCCTATTTCTGGTGATTCAAATCTGAGAAAATTAGGTGATGGTTTGGTGGCCCATAATCCACCGGGGTCTGAATGAATATCGCATTTTGGATTTGCCGGAGTTTAGGAGGGTCTCTGGTAGTTCGACACCTGAAAGGGAATTCAGAAAAAATATTCCCCGGACATACTCTTCATGGTGGAAACTGAAAACAACAACAAAGTGGTTCATGATGTTGCTGCTAAATTAAACTATTCACAAGTTTTCTGTGTACCACCAAACTGAACTGGTGGTGGTTTAGCTTTGTTGTGTAAAAGGAATGTTGATATTGTGGTTGTAAGCTCAGATGCAAGACTAATAGATTGTAAAATCAATAATAAAGATTATGATTTTTACATGTCTTGTGTATATGGACATCCGATTCGTACATATCGATCTAATCATTGGGAAAGATTGCAAAGACTCGCTACTTTACGAAACAGTTCTTGGATAATGTGTGGAGATTTTAACGAAATCTTTCATGCACACGATAAAATTGGGGGTGCTTTGAGAGAACCTTGGAGTTTATTTGATTTTCAGAAAATAGTATCTTACTGCAATATGTCGGATCTGCAATATAGTGGCAATGACATGACATGGGCTGGGAAAAGAAATAATCAGCTGGTTCAGTGTTGGTTAGATCGGGCTATGGCAAATGATGAATGGAAAGCCATTTACCCACCCTCTAGGGTTAAATACTTAGAAATGATTGATTTTGATCATAGACCAGGTATAATTACTATTCGAAGACATTCAGAATTCGGAAGAAGGATGTTCCGATATGATCCACGACGATCGGATCATGAAGGATTTCAGGACATTGTGAAGTACAGTTGGAATAACTATCAACATTTGACTAATTCGGATTTTTCGTCCAGAAATATTAACTGCCGGAAACGGATGTCCTTGTGGAAGAGGACTACGTTTGCAAATTCTAATCTTAGAATCAAGGAAATTACATCAGCAATAGATACTGCCCGGAAAAATCCACAATGTAATGTGCCATATATTTCTTCTTTGAAATTGGATCTACAACAAGCTTATGATGATGAGGAAAAATATTGGAAATTGAAAAGTAGAAATTAATGCCTCCAAGAAGGGGATAGAAATACCAAGTTTTTCCATGCTGTCACCAAGAACCGAAGATCACAAAATAATATTTCGTCCATTAAGACAGACAATGGTGTTGATGTGTTTGGGAATGAAGCGATAGCTCAACAAGCTCAAACATATTTTCAAAATTTATTCACTCAATCTGATCAGGGGAATACGGAGCAGGTGATCTCACAAGTGCAGAGTAGTTTCAGATGATACAAATGCCGAATTAGTAAAACCAGTTTCCAAAGACAAAGTTTTTGCAGCTTTAGCTACCATTGGAGCTAATAAAGATCCTCGTCCTGAAGGGTTTTCAGCAGCTTTCTTACAAAAACATTGGAATATTGTTGGAACAGAAGTATTTGCGGAACGATTTTCGGCCGATTTCACTTTGTAATGTGATTTACAAAATCATATCTAAAATAATGGTACTCCGCCTGAAAAAGTTCCTGGACACTATGCTTTCACAAAATTAAGCAGCCTTCATTCCCGGAAGATTCATCACAGATATTGTACTTATCGCCCATGAAGCTTTACATTCTTTACGTGTTCAACAGTCAAATGCTCAATCATACATGGCAGTCAAAACAGATATAAGTAAGGCATATGATCGTATCGAATGGAATTTTCTCGAATCCGTGCTATTAAGGAAAGGCTTCTCACCTATCTGGATCAATTGGATTATGCAGTGTGTATTTACAGTATCGTTCTCAGTACTGATTAATGGAAGCCCTTATGGTTCTTTTAAACCAGGTCGTGGTTTAAGACAAGGAGATCCATTATCTCCTTATCTCTTCATATCGTGTGCAGATGTATTGAGTTCTATGATCCACAATGCAGAAAGAACTCATCAAATTCAGACACTGCAAATTGCCCGGAAAGGACCGTCCTTATCTCACCTTTTATTAGCGGATGACTCTCTTTTTTTCGTCTGTGCGGACAGGAAAAATATTCAAACTCTAAAAGATATTTTTCAAGTATACGGTAGAGTTTCGGGACAGAGCATTAATATGGAAAAATCTTCGGTTATATTTGGAAATAAGGTATTTGAGCATACTCGAAATCATATTTGCCAGATGTTGGGGATTCATACTATTGGTGGGGGAGGGAAATATCTTGGATTACCAAAACAGTTTAAACGGAATAAGCGTCAGATGTTCAGTTTTATTCTACATAATTTTCGATCGAAAATATCAGGGTGGCAGACAAAGTTTTTATCTCCTGCGGGAAAGGAAACTTTAATCAAAGCAGTTGGATTTGCGATGACAGTGTATTCTATGAATGTTTTCAAGTTACCGAAAGGAATATGCAAATTGATGGATAAAGAATTATCCCGGTTTTTGTGGGGAATGTCTAATGAAAAACGGAGAGTATCATGGGTTTTCTTGGAAGAAAATAGCAACACCGAAAATTATAGGAGGGTTAGGGATTCGGAATTTTGAAAATTAGTCAGGCTCGTCTAGCTAATCAGTGTTGGAAATTATTAAATAGACCTGATTGCCTTCTTCCAAGAATCTTAAAATGACGATATTATAAAAATGGAGATTTGCTATCTGCACCACTCGGAGCTCACCCATCATTTGGTTGGCAGTCAATTTTACATGGTCGGACTCTATTAAAATCAGGTTTACAACGGATAATTGGCAATGGTACCAATACTCTTCTTGGGATACGAACTGGCTGCTTACCTCTCCATCTAGTGCTCCAAAGTTATTACCGTATACGAACCCCAAGCTGCAAGTAGACGTACTTATAAATAAGGAGACAAGACATTGGAATGAGAATACTATTTGTGATTTGATTGAACAAGAAGACACCATCTTATTTACAAACTTTATCTCCCGACGAGTTCTACTACGGATAATTGGTTTTGGAAACATACGACAAATGGGGTCTATTCAGTTAAATCTGGTTATCGAAATGCTGTTAATATGGAGGATACAGCGACAGTTGTGAATCAACCACCCCTATCAACTCATCCCGACCTGGCAAAACTCATTTGGAGTATTGATTTACCACCGAAGATACAACATTTTCTGTGGTGATTACTCTCATGTGCTTTATCTTTGAAGTCTAATTTACATCATCGGCAAATAATTTCAGATAACCTATGTTGCCGTTGTTGTGATTCTGAAGAAACGGAGCTCCATGCATTTTTCCTCGGTCACTATTCTCAGATGATTTGGCCAAAGTTGGGAATTTTAACTACGACAATTTGTGATCAACATACCAATCTACAAGACAATATCCGTTTCTTTACAGAAAGTTAAAATCAGATTCACTCTGATTCTGCAAATAAATTTCTTCCATTCTTCCTGCTATGGCGTATATGGAAATCGAGAAATGATCTTATTTTTAATAATAAGATTATCCTAGTGGATAAGTTACTTCAAACGAGGTCCGACAATGCTCAAGAATGGATGTAACATACACAGAGGACGAATAGGTTCAGGACTTCATTGAATTCTAATTCTAAAATATGGATAGGACCTCCACAAGATTGGGTCAAATGTAACTACGACGCTGCTCATCATAATGGCAATACTCCTTCAGGTTTAGGATGGATTATTCGCGCTAATAATGGAGTTTTTCATCATGCCGGAAGAGGGAAATTCCAAGGTCGGTATTCATTTATTGAAGCAGAATTTACTGCACTCATCTGGGCGATCCAATCTACATGGTCATTGGGCTATCATAAAGTAATCTTTGAGGGCGACAACCTTACATTAAACAATCTCATCAATACGAAGAGTTACCATCTCCAATTACGTTATTATATTGAGAAAATTCAAAATTGGATCCCTCGATTTGAAGAAATTCGATTTCAACACCAACCAAGACCATGTAACCGCGTTGCTAATACATTGGCATCAACATCTATTACTTCATTTGATAATTGGAATATTTATCATTGTTGTCCTTTCTTTTTACAAAGTTATGTAAACGATGATCATGGAAGTTAATAAAATTTATTGTTGGAAAACAAAACTGGCCGATCAACTTGATATGTCTACACTAAATCGTATGTAACTTTTGATTTAAAGTTTAAAATTACAAGAATCCAACACCCACGTTAAGCTAGCTCACTTTTCTATATTGTGACAAAATTTAAGAGCTAAATAGCTACGACAAAGCCGCCAAGTTATCCAATCTATCCCAAAATGTCCGATGCCATGCATTATGCTTCATCTTTAAGCCTTTACTCAAGTAGCACCAATGATCAGTTTAGAATGATCATTATAACCAGCTATTCAACTTGACATATCTATTCTTAATGGTCTTTAACTTTTTATTTAGAGCTCAAAATGACATGAATCCAACGCTCACATTAACCTATCTCAAATTTCCATATTGTGACAACACTTGAGACTGAGAGAGCTAGACAAAGCCTCAAAGTAATACAATCTAGCCCCAAACTACATGATGCAATGCATTATGCTTCATTTAAACGCATTTATTCAAGGAGCACCAGTGATCTGTTTCGAATGATCATTTTAACTGCCTGATCAACTTGACATGAATCCAACGCCAACGTTAAGCTAGCTCAATTTTCCATATTGTGACAACATGTGAGACTGAAAGAGCTAGACAAAGCCTCAAAGTAATGCAATCTATCCCAAATTGCGTGATGTCATGCATTACACTTCATTTATAAGCCTTTACTGAAGGAGCACCAATGACTAGTTTAGAATGATCATTTTAAATTGCTGATCAACTTGACATGACTACACTAAATCGTCCATTACTTTTGATTTACACGAATCCAACACCCACTTGAATCCGTAACTTTCTATATTTTGACAAAATTGAAGACTGAAATAGCTACATTAAATCCTCCAAGTAATCCAATCTATCCTAAAATGCCTAATGCATGCATTATGCTTCATTTATAAGGCTTTACTCAAGGAGCACCAATGATCCATTTAGATTGATCATTTAATTAAGCGATCAACTTGACATGTATGCACTAAATAGTGTTTAACTTTCAATTTAGAGCTCAAAATAACATGAATTTAACGCGAACGTTAAGCTAGCTCAATTTTCCATATTGTGACAACATTTCAGAGTGAGAGAGGTACGACAAAGCCTCGAAGTAAATCAATGTATCCCAAACTGCATCATGCCATGCGTTACGCTTCATTTGGAAGCCTTTACTCAAGTATCACCACTAATAACTTTAGAATGATCATTTTAATTGGCCAATCAATTTCACATGTCCACAATAAATCGTCTGTAATTTCACATGTCAGAATCTAACTACCACGTGAAGCTTGCTCAATTTTCTATATTATATGAGTATTTGACACTAAAAGAGCTATGACAAAGCTTCCAAGTAATCCAATGTATCCAAACTGTGTGATGCCATGTATTATGCTTCATTTATAAGCCTTTACTCAAGGAGAACCAGTGATCAATTTAGAATGATCATTTTAACTGGCGGATCAACTTGACATGTCCGCACTAAATCGTACGTACATTGCGATTTAGAGTTCCGAATGAGACGAATCCAACGCCCATGTTAAGCTACATGAATTTTCTATATTATGACAAAATCTGCGTCTGAAAGAGCCATAACAAAGCCTCCAAGTAATCCAATGTATCCCAAACTGCCCGACATTAAGATTCATTTACAAGCCTTTACTCAAGAACCATCGATGATAAGTTTGGAACGATCATTTTAACTGGCGGATCAACTTGACATGCCTGGACTAGATCGTTCGTAAGTTTTGATTAGAGTTCAAAACCAATCTAACGCCCACGTTAACTAGCTCATTTTTCTATATTCTGACAAAATTTAAGACCAAAATACCTAAGACAAAACCTCCAACTAATCTAATAAATCCCAGACTGCGTGATGCCATGCATTATGCTTCAATTATAAGCCCTTACTTATGGAGCACCAATGATCAGTTTAGAATGCTCATTTTAACTAGTTGATCAACTTGACATCTCCACACTAAAGTGTCTTTCACTTTTAATTAGAGCTCAAAATGACATGACTCCAATTCCCACGTTAATGTAGATCAATTTTCAATATTGTGACAACATTTAAGACTCAAAGAGCTAGGACAAAGCCTCCAAGTAATCCAATGTATCCCAAACTGCATGATGCCATGCATTATGCTTCATTTATAAGCCATTAATCAAGGAGCACCAACGATCAGTTTAGAATGATCCTTTTAACTAGCTAATCAATTTGACATGTCTGAACTAAAGCGTCTTTAACTTTTAATTAGAGCTCAAAATGTCATGACTCCGACGCCCACGTTAAGCTAGCTCAGTTTTCCATAGTATGACAACATTTAAGACTGAAAGAGCTACAACAAAGCCTCCAAGTAATCCAATGTATCCCACACTGTGTGATGCCATGAATTGTGTTTCATTTCTATGCCATTAATCAAGGATCACCAATGATCAGTTTACAGTGATCATTTGAACCTGCAGATCAACTTGACATGTCCGCACTAAATCGTGAGTAACTTTTGATTTAAAGTTCAAAATGACACGAATCTAAGACTCAGGTTAAGTGAGCTCAATTTTCCATATAATTTGTGACAAAGTTTATGATCGAAATAGGTACGACAAATCCGCCAAGTAATCCAATCAATCCCAAACTGGGTGATTCTATGCATTATGCTTTATTTATACACCTTTACTCAATGAGCACCAATGATCAGTTTAGAATGATCATTTTAACTAGTTGATCAACGTGACATGTCCGCAATATGTAGTCCACCACCCACAATAAGCTAGCTCAATTTTCAAAATTGGGGATCATTTCAGACTAAAAGAGCTATGAAAAAGCCTCCAAGTAATCCAATGTATCCTGAAGTGCATGATGCCATGCATTATGCTTCATTTATAATTCTTGATGCCAATGATCAGTTAAGAATGATCGTTTTAAATGGCTTATCAACTTGACATGTCCGCACAAACTTTGATTTAGAGTTCAAAATGACACGAATCCAACTCCCACGTTAACCTAGATCAATTTTCTATATTGGGACAAAATTTAAGATCAAAATAGCTACGAAAAAGCCTCGAAGTAATCCAATCTATCCCAAACTGCGTGATGCTATGCATTATATTTTATTTATACGCTTTTACTCAATGAGCACCAATGATCAGTTTAGAATGATCATTTTTCTGATCAACTTGAGATGTCCGCACTAAATCATCTTTAACTGTTGATTTAGAGCTCAAAATGACATGAATCTAACACCCATGTTAAGCTAGCTCAATTTTCCAAATTGTGACAACATTTGAGATTGAAAGAGCTATGAAAAAGCCTCCAAATAATCCAATGTATCCCGAAGTGCGTGATTCCATGCATTATAATTAATTTATTAGCCTTTACTCACCGGGCAACAATGATCAGTTAAGAATGATCATTTTGACTGGACTATCAACTTGACATGTCCTCACTAAATCGTCCGTGACTTTTGATTTAGAGTTCAAAATGACACGAACCAACGTCCACATTAAGTTAGCTCAATTTTCTATATTGTGACAAAATTTAAGACTGAAATAGCTACGACAAAGCCACATAGTAATCCAATCAATCCTAGACTACGTGATGCCATGCATTAGGCTTCATTTATAAGCCGTTACTCAAGGAGCACCAATGATCAGTTTTGAATGATCATTTTAACTAGCTGATAAACTTGACAAGTCCACAATATATCGTCTTTAACTTTTAATTTGAGCTCAAAATGACATGACTCGAACGCCTACCCTAAACTAGCTTAGTTTTCCATATTGCGACAACATCTAAGATTGAAAGAACTACAACAAAGCCTTCAAGTAATCCAGTGTATCCCAAAGTGCGTGATTCCATGCATTATGCTTCATTTATAAGCCTTTACTCATGGACCACCAATGATGTAAGATTGAATATCAATCTCACAAGTGGTACGGCCGTGACTTGCAAAGCCGAGAATCTTTCTTGGCTTAAGCAGGAAAGGGAACTAAAGGGAGGGGCTTTTGATCGAATCACAAAATCAAAAGTGAACCAAGGGAGTTTAAATATCTCAAACTAACCTGGCCGTGGCTTCAATAGAAAGGAAGTGAATCACACACTTTATTTATAAAGAACAAGAACAAGATTCAAAGACAAGGTTTTGAAGGAAAATACTTTGTATCCAAATTTAATTTCAATGGTGGTCTATCTTTACAATGAGGTCGTGCTGAGCTTATATAGTGCTCCTAGCAACGGTCCTAAACCTAAAAAAGAGAAAAGGAAATCATACATTTAAAATATATCGCTGTTGGCCATTAATGTCTAGTTTGACCAACAAGAGAAGTGTATATGCTTGTATCTTGAGAGATTTGGGGCGAATTTAAGGTGTCTAGGTACATCCTGGATGCTTTGAAAAGTCTTCAATACGTTCCCAAGTAGTAAGGAATAGAGAAATTGCAATATGAGCACATTAAGTGAACTTCGGTCCATATTTGGCAAGTCTTGAGGAAAGGGATTCGCCTGATCCTCTAGTGCTGGTGCATGGTAGGTTTATTTTGGGTTTCCTTAGGGCATAAATAATATATCCTGGACGCCATGTTTTGGTTTGCAAGTGATTAAACCAGTTGGCCATCTCACTTGCCATAAACGGCTCCAATCGGTTCATTTCAAGGCATGGATGGACCCGCCTGTTCCAAAGCGTGTTTGAGCTTCTAGAAGTGCTTAAGGGAGCTCCTAGAAGTACCAAAAAGTCTCCTGGTCGCCAAAGAAATGTTTGGAGACTTTCATATAAAAAAAGTTCTAAATATGGTAAGTTTCGGAAACTCCAACTTGATGTATGGTGCATGAATTTATCTGGCCTATTTTGGGGTGAGCTCGATTCGCCGTGTGTCCTCTGTGAGTAAAGATTATAGAACATGTTTGGTCTTGGCTGGCCGCTTCTTGTTTAGGCTTGAATTCATGTAAAGACACTGATGTATCCTTTTGCACATATTTGGCCGCCTTTGTGTTCCTTGGGCCGGCTGGGCCGGGCAGTTGGCCGGGGATTGGGCTGACGACCTCATCAACTAATGATCAGCTTAAAATGATCATTTTAACTCGACTATCAACTTGACATGTACGAACTAAACCGTCTGTGACTTTTGATTTAGCGTTCAAAATGACACGAATCCAACGTCCACGTTAAATTAGCTCAACTTTCTGTATTGTGACAAAATTTAAAACGGAAATTGCTAGGACAAAGCCACCAAGTAATCCAATCAATCCCATACTGCGTGATGCCATGCATTATGCTTAATTTATAGGCCATTACTCAAAGAGCACCAATGATGAGTTTTGAATTATCATTTTAATTAGCTGATCAACTTGACAAGTCTGCAATAAATCGTCTTTAACTTTTAATTAGAGCTCAAAATGACATGACTCCAACGCCCATGCTAAACAAGCTCAATTTTCCAAATTGTGGCAGCAATTAACACTGAAAGAGCAACGACAAAGCCTCCAAGTAATCCAATGTATCGAAAATTGCATGATGTCATGCCTTCTGCTTCATTTATATGCCTTTACTCGAGAAGCACCAATGATCATTTTAAATGATCATTTTAATGCTGATAAACTTGACATGTCCGCACTAAATCGTCTTTAACATTTGATTTAGAGCCTAAAATGACATGTGTCCAACGCCCAAGTTGAGCTAGCTCAATTTTCAATAGTGTGGAACATTTGAGGCTGAAAGATTTATGAAAAAGCCTCCAAGTGATTTAATATATCCCAAAGTGCGTGGGGCCATGCATTATGTTTCATTTATAAGCCTTTATTCAAGGAGAACCAATGATCTGTTTAGAATGATCATTTTAACCGGCTGATCAAGTTAACATGTCCGCCCTAAATCGTTCGTAACTTTTGATTTAGAGTTCAGAATGACACGAATCCAACACCCACGTTAAGCTAGCTCAATTTTCTATATTATGACAGCATTTGAGACTTAAAGAGCTACGACAAAGCCTGCAAGTAATCCAATGTATCCCAAACTGCGTGATGCCATGCATTATGCTTCATTTATATGCCGTTACTCAAGGAGCACTAATGATCAGTTAGAATTATCATTTTAACTAGCCGATCAACTTGACATGTCTCCACTAAATCGTCCGTATTTTTTTAGTGAGACTTCAAAATTACACGAATCCAACGTCCACGTCAAGCTAGATCTATTTTCTATATTGTGATAAAATTTAACACAGAAACAACTACGACAAAGCCTCAAGTAATCCACTCAATCCCAGACTACGTGATGTCATGCATTATGCTTCATTTATAAGCCTTTACTCAAAGAGCACCAATTATGAGTTTAGAATGGTCATTTTAACTAGCTGATAACCTTGACATGACCACGCAAAATTGTCTTTAACTTTTAATTATAGCCCAAAATGACATGACTCCAACGCCGACGTTACGCTAGCTCCATTTTCCATATTGTGACAAAATTTAAGAATGAAAGAGCTACAACAAAGTCTCCAATAAATATAATGCATCCCAAACAACGTGATGCAATGCATTATGCTTTATTTATAAGCCTTTACTCAAGGAGCACCGATGATCAGTTTTGAATGATCATTTTAACTTGTAGAGCAACTTGACATGTCCGCACTAAATCGTCAGTAAATTCGATTTAGAGTTCAAAATGACAATAATCAAACACCCACGTTAAGCTAGCTCAATTTTCTAAATTGTGACAACATTTGAAACTCAAAGAGCTACGACAAAGTGTCCAAGTTATCCAATCTATCCAAAACTGCGCGATGCCATGCATTATGCTTCCTTTATAAGCATTTACTCATGGAGCACCAAGTTTAGAATGATCAGTTTAACTAGCTGATCAACTTGACATGTCCGCACTAAATAGTATTTAACTTTTGATTCAGAGCCTAAAATGACATGAGTCCAACGCCCACGTTAAGCTAGCTCTATTTTCCATATTGTGACAACATTTAAGAGTGAAAGAGCTAGAACAAATCCTCAAAGTAATCCAATGTATCCCAAACTGTTTGATGCCATGCATTATGCTTTACTTATAAACCTACTAAAGGAGGACCAATGATCAGTTTAGAATGATCATTTTATCTTGCATATCAACTTTGCATGTCTGCACTAAATTGTAAGTAAATTTTGATTTAGAGTTGAAAATGACAATAATCCAACACCCATGTTAATATAGCTCAATCTTCAATATTGTGACAAAATTTTAACACTGAAACACCTAAACAAATCTTTTAAGTAATCCAATCTATCCCGAACTGAATGACGCAATGCACTATGCTTCATTTATAAGGCTTTACTCAAGGAGCACCAATGATCAGTTTAGAATGATCATTTTAACTTGCCAATCAACTTGACATGTCTGCACTAAATCATCCGATCTTTTGATTTAGAGTTCAGAATTACATGAATCCAGCGCCCACGTTAAGCTATCTCAATTTTCTATATTATGAAAATATTTGAGACTGAAAGAGCTACGGCAAAGCCTCCAAACAATCCAGTGTATCCCAAACTGCATAATGCCGTGCATTATGCTTTATTTATAAGCCGTTACTCAAGGAGCACCAATGATCAGTTTATATTGATTATTTTAGCCGGTTGATCAACTTGACATGTTTGCACTAAACCGTAAGAAAATTTGATTTAGAGTTCAAAATGACACTAATCCACCACCCACTTTAAAATAGCTAAATTTTCTAATTGTGATAAAATTTAGGACCAAAATAGCTACAACAAAGCATCCAACGAATCCAATGAATCCGAAACTGCGTGATGTCGTGCATAATGCTTCATTTATAAGCCTTTATTCAAGGAGCACCAATGATCAACTTGACATGTCCACACAAAATTGTCCTTAACTTTTGATTTAGACCATAAAATGACATAAATCAAACGCCCACGTTAAGCTAGCTCAATTTTCGATATTGTGAAAAAAAAATTAAACTAGCTCATCAATTTAGAATGATCATTTTAACTAGTGTGATGCCATGCATTATGGTTCATTTATAAGCATTTACTCGAGCACCAATGATCAATTTATAATGATCATTTTAACTAGCTCATCAACATGACATGTCCGCACTAAATCTTCTTTAACTTTTGATTTAGAGCTCAATTTTTCATATTCTGACAACATTTGAGAATGAAAAAGCTACGACAAAGCCTCCAAGTACTCCAATGTATCCCAAACTGCATGATGCCATGCATTATGCTTCATTTATAAGCCTTTACTCAAGGAGCACCAATGATCAGTTTAGAATGATCATTTTAACTGGCATATCGAATTGACATGTCTGCATTAAATCGTCCTTATTTTTTTATTTAGAGTTCAAATTGACACGAATCCAACGCCCACGTTAAACTAGCTAAAGTTTCTATATTGTGGTGAAATTTAACACCGAAAGAGCTATGACAAAGCCTACAAGTAATCGAATATATCCCGAACTGTGGGATGAAATGCATTCTGCTTCCTTTATAAGCCTTTAATCAAGAAGCACCAATGATCAGTTTAGAATTATCATTTTAATTGGCTGATAGAATTGACATGACCGCATTAAATACTCCGTAACTTTTGATTTAGAGTTCAAACTGACACAAATCCAACGCCCACGTTAAGCTAGCTCTATTTTCTATATTGTGATAAAATTAAATAACGAAAGTGCTACGACAAAGCCTCCAAGTAATGCAATCTATCCCGAACTCTGTGATGCCATGCATTATGCTTCATTTATAAGCCTTTACTCAAGGAGGAGTAATGATCAGTTTAGAATGATCAGTTTAACTAGCTAATCAAATTGACATGTCCGCACTAAATCATCTTTAACTGTTGATTTCGAGCCCAAAACGGCATGAGTCCAACACCCACGTTAAGCTAGCCCAATTTTCCATACTGTGACAACATTTGAGACTCAAAGACCTACGACAAAGCCTCCAAGTAATTTAATGTATCCCAAAGTGTGTGATGCCATGCATGGTGATTCATTTATAAGCCTTTACTCAAGGAGTACCAATGATCAATTTAGAATGATCATTTTAAATGGCCGATCAACTTGACATGTCCAGACTAAATCGTCTGTAACTTTTGATTTAGAGTACAAAATGACACGAATCCAACTTGCACATTAAGCGAGCTCAATTTTCTATATTATGACAAAATTTAAGACCAAAATATTTACGAGAAGACTTCCAAGTAATCAATTCTATCCCAAACCCCATTATGCCATGCATTATGCTTCATTTATAAGCCTTTAGTCAAGGCGCACCATAGATCAGTTTAGAATGATCATTTTAACTGGCCGATAAACTTGACATGTCAGCACTAAATCGTCCGTTACTTTTTATTTTTAGTTCAGAATGACACGAATCTAACGCCCACGTTAAGCAAACTCAATTTTATATATTTTTTGAACATTTGAAACTTAAAGAGCTACGAAAAGGCCTCCAAGTAATCCAATGCATCCCAAACTGCGTGATGGCATGCATTATGCTTCATTTATAAGCCTTCACTCAAGGAGAACCAATGATCAGTTTACAATGATCATTTAAACTGTCCGATCAACTTGGGATTTCCGCTCTAAATCATCATTAACTTTAATTTAGAGTTCAAAATGACACGAATCCAACACCCACATTAAGCTAACTCAATTTTCTATATTATGACAAAATTTATGACCGCAATAGCTACGCCACAGCCTCCAAGTAATCCTATCTATCCCAAACTACGTGATGTCATGCATTATGTTTAATTTATAAGCCTTTACTCAACGATCACCAATGATCAGTTAAAAATGATCATTTTAACTAGCTGATCGATTTCACATGTCCACACTAAACCGTCTTTAACCTTTGAAATAGAGCTCAAAATGACATGAGTCCAAAGCCGACGTTAAGCTAGCTCCATTTTCCATACTGTGACAGCATTTGAAATAGAAAGAGCTACGAAAAACCTCCAAGTAATTGAATGTATCCCAAACTGCGTGATGCCATGAACTATGCTTTATTTATAAGTCTTTATTACATGAGCACTAGTGATCATTTAGAATGATCATTTTAACTTCCTCATCAACTCGACATGTCCGCACTAAATCATCGGTAACTTCTAATTTAGAGTTCAAATTGCCACGAATCCAACGCTCACGTTAAGCTAGCCCAATTTCCTATTTTGTGAAAAAATTTAATACCGAAAGAGCTACAAGAATGCTTCCAAGTAATCCTATCTATCCCAAACTCCGTTATGCCGTGCATTATGTTTCATTTATAAACCTTTACTCAAGGAGCAACAATGATCAGTTGGGAATGATCATTTTAACTAGCTTATCAACTTGACATGTCCGCACTAAATCGTTAGTAACTTTTGATTTATAGTGCAGATTGACACGAATCCAACGACCACATTAAGCTAGCTAAATTTGCTATATTGTAACAACATTTGAGACTCCAACAGCTACGACAAATCCTCCAAGTAATCCAATGTATCCCGAACTGCGTGATGCCATGCATTGTGCTTAATTTTATAAGCCTTTACTCAAGGAGCACCAATGATCAGTTTATAATGATAATTTTAACTGGCCGCTCAACTTGACATGTCCGCACTAAATCGTCCATAACTTCTAATTTAGAGTTCAAAATGACACGAATCCAACGCCCAAAGTATATACTAAATTGTGTGATGCAATGCATTATGCTTCATTTATAAGCCTTTACTCAAGGAGCACCAATGATCCGTTTAGAATGATTATTTTAACTAGCCGATCAACTTGATATATCCGCACTAAATCACCCGAAACTTTTGAATAATAGTTCAAAATGACTGGAATCCAATGCGCATGTTTATCAAGCTCAATTTTCTATATTGTGACAACATTTGAGGCAGAAAAAGCTACGACAAAGCCTGCAAGCCCATTCTATCCCAAACTGTCTGATTCCATGCATTATGCTTCATTTATAAGCCTTTACTCAAGGAGCACCATTAATGAGTTTAGAATGATCATTTTAACCAGTCGATCAACTTGACATGTCCGCACTAAATCATCCGTAACTTTTGATTTAGAGTTCAAAATGACACGAATCCAATGCTCACGTTAAGCTAGCTCAATTTTCTATTTTATTACAACATTTGAGACTGAAAGAGCTACGACAAAACCTCCAAGTCATCCATTCTATTCCAAACTGTGTGAGGTCATGCATTATGCTTCATTTATAAGCCTTTACTCAAGGAATACCAATGATCAGTTTAAAGTGATCATTTTAACTGGCCGATCAACTTGATATGACCACACTAAATCATCGGTAACTTTTGATTTCGAGTACAAAATCACACAAATCCAACACGCACGTTAAGCTAGCTCAATTTTATATATTGTGAAAAAATTTAAAACCAAAATAGCTACGACAAATCTTCTAAGTAATCCATTTTATCCAAAACTATCTGATGCCATGCATTATGCTTCATTTATCTGATGCCATGCATTATGCTTCATTTATCTGATGCCATGCATTATGCTTCATTTATAAGCCTTTACTCAAGGAGCATCATTGATCAGCTTAGAAGATTATTTTAACTGGCCGATCAATTTGAAATGTCTGCACTAAATCGTCGGTAACTTTTGATTTATAATTTAAATGACACAAAGCCAACGCACACGTTAAGCTACAACATTTGAGATTTAAAGGGCTACAATAAAGCCTACAAGTAATCCATTATATAACAAACTGCGTGGTGCCATGCATTATGCTTCATTTATAAGTCTTTACTAAATAAGTACCAATAATCAGTTTATAATGATAATTTTAACTGGCCGATCAACTTGACATGTCCGCACTAAATCCAACGCCATTGTTAAGCTAGCTGATTTTTTTTAAATTTTGACAAAATTAAAAATCGAAATAGCTATGACAGAGCCTCCAAGTAATCAATTTTGTCCCAAAACTGCGTGAAACCATGCTTGTGTTTCATTTATAAACCTTTACTCAAGGAGCACCAATGATCTGTGTAGAATTATCATTTTAACTACCTGATCCACTTGACATGTCCGCACTAATTCGTCTTTAACTTCTTTTAGAGTTCAAAGTGACACAAATCCAACGCCCACATTAAGATAGCTCAATTTTCTATATTGTGACATCATTTTAAATTGAAAGAGCAACATCAAAGCCTCCAAGTAATCCAATGTGTCCTAAAATGCGTGATGCCATACATTATGCTTCATTTATAAGCTTTTACTCAGGGAACACAAAATATCAGTTAGAATGATCATTTTAACTGGGCGATCAACTTCACATGTCAGCACTCAATCATCTGTATCTTTTGTTTTAGAATTCAAAATGACGTGAATCCAACCCACACGTTAAGCTGGCTCAATTTTCATAATTGTGACAAAATTTAAGACCAAAATAGCTACGACAAAGCCTTCACGTAATCCATTATATCCACAACTATGTGATGCCAAACATTATGCTTCCTTTATAAGCCTTTACTCAAGGAGCACCGTTGACCAGTTTAGAAGGATCATTTTAACTGGCCGATCAGCTTCACATGTCTGCAGTAAATCATCCATAACTTTTGATTTAGAGTTTAGAATAACACGAATCCAACGTCCACATTAAGCTAGCTCAATTTTCTATATTATGAAAATATTTGAAACTGAAAGAGCTACAAAAAAGACTCCAAATAATCCAATGTATCCCATACTATGTGATGTCATGCATTACGCTTCATTTATTAGCCCTTACTCAAGTAGCACCAATGATCAGTTCAAATTGATAATTTTAACTAGCTGATCAGACTTGACATGTCCGCACAAAATTGTCTTTAACTTTTAATTGGAGCTCAAAATAACATGACTCCAACGCCCACGTTAAGCTTGCTAAATTTTCCATATTGTGACAACATTTAAGATTGAAAGAGCTATGACAAGGCCTCCAAGTAATCAAATCTATCCCAAACTGCATAATGTCATCCATTATGCTTCATTTATAAGTCATTAATCAAGGAACACCAGTGATCAGTTTAGAATGATCATTTTAACTGGCCGATCAACTTGACATGTCCGCACTAAATCGTCTGTAACTTTTGATTGACAATTCAAAATGACACGAATCAACCGCCCACGTTAAGCTATCTCAAATTTTTATATTATTACAACATTTGAGACTGTAAGAGTTATGACAAAGCCTCCAAGTAATCCAATGAATAACAAACTTTGTGAAGCCATGCATTATGCTTCATTTATAAGCCTTTACTAAATAAGCACCAATAATCAGTTTAGAATGATAATTTCAACTAGCCAATCAACTTGACATATCCGCACTAAATCGTCAATAACTTCTAATTTAAAGTTCAAAATGACACAAATCCAACTCACACGTTAAGCTAGCTCGATTTTTTATATTTTGACAAAAATTAGAATCAAAATAGCTATGACAGAGCCTCCAACTAATCAATTCTATCTCAAACTGCGTGATGTCTTTCTTTTGTTTCATTTATAAGCCGTTACTCAAGGAGCACCAATGATCTGTTTAGAATGATCATTTTAACTAGCTGATCAACTTGACATGTCCGCACTAAATCGTCTTAAACTTCAGATTTAGAGTTCAGAATGACACAAATCAAACGACCACGTTAAGCTAGCCCAATTTTCTATATTGTGTCAACTTTTAAAATTGAAAGAGCAACGTCAAAGCCTCCAAGTAATCCACCGTGTCCCAAAATGCGTGATGCCATTCATTAGGATTCATTTATAAGCTTTTACTTAAGGAGCACAAATGATCAGTTTAGAATGATCATTTTAACTTGCCAATCAACTTGACATACCAGCACTAAATCATCCGTAACTTTTGTTTTAGAGTTCAAAATGACGTGAATCTAATGAGCACGTTAAGCTAGCTCAATTTTCAATATTGTGACAAAATTTAAGACCAAAATAGCTATGAAAAAGCCTCCAAATAATACATTCGATTCCACACTGTGTGATGCCATGAATTATGCTTCATTTATAAGCCTTTACTCATAGAGCACCGTTGACCACTTTAGAATGATCATTTTAACTGACCGATCAACTTCACATGTCAACACTAAATCGTCCATAACTTTTGATTTAGAGTTCATTATAACACGAATCCAATGCCCACGTTAAGCTCTCAATTTTCTATATTATGAAAATATTTGAAACTGAAAGAGCTACGACAAAGACTCCAAATAATCCAATGTATCCAATACTGTGTAGTGTCATGCATTATGCTTCATTTATTAGCCTTTGCACAAGTAGCACCAATGATCAGTTTAAAACGATTATTTTAACCAACTGATCAACTTGACATGTCCGCACAAAATTGTCTTTAACTTTTAATTAGAGCTCAAAATGACATGACTCCAACGCCCACGTTAAGCTTGCTAAATTTTCCATATTGTGACAACATTTAAGATAGAAAGAGCTACGAAAAAGCCTCCAAGGAATCGAATCTATCCCAAACTGCATAATGTCATGCTTTATGCTTCATTTATAATTCATTAATCAAGGACCACCAGTGATCAGTTTAGAATTATCATTTTAACTGGCCAATCAACTTGACATATCCGCACTAAATCGTCCATAACTTTTGATTTACAATTCAAAATGACACGAATCCAACGCCCACGTTAAACTATCTCAAATTTCTATATTATTACAACAATTAGACTGAAAGAGTTATGACAAAGCCTCTAAGTAATCCAATATATAACAAACTACGTGATGTCATGCATTATGCTTCATTTATAAGCCTTTTCTAATTAAGCACCAATAATTAGTTTAGAATGATAATTTTCACAAGCCGATCAACTTGACATGTCCACATTAAATCGTCAAAAACTTCTAATTTAGAGTTCAAAATGACAAAAATCCAACATCCACGTTAAGCTAGCCCAATTTCCTATTTTGTGAAAAAATTTAATACTGAAACTACTACGAAAATGCTTCCAAGTAATGCTTCCAAGTAATCCTATCTATCCCATGCATTATATTTCATTTATAAGCCTTTACTCAAAGAGCACCAATGATCATTTTAACTAGCTGATCAACTTGACATGTCCGCACTAAATCGTCAATAACTTTTGATTTATAGTGGAGATTGACACGAATCCAACGACCACATTAAGCTAGCTAAATTTGCTATATTTTGACAACATTTGAGACTGGAAGAGCTACGACAAAGCCTCCAAATAATCCAATGTATCCCAAACTGCGTGATGCCATGCATTGTGCTTCATTTTATAAACCTTTTCTCAAGGAGCACAAATGATCATTTTAGAATGATAATTTTAAATGGTCGTTCAACTTGACATGTCTGCACTAAATCGTCCAGAACTTCTAATTTAGAGTTCAAAATGACACGAATCCAACGCCCAAAGTATATCCTAAATTGCGTGATGCAATGCATTAATCTTCATATATAAGCCTTTACTCAAGGAGCACCAATGATCCGTTTAGAATGATTATTTTAACTGGCCGATCAACTTGATATATCCGCACTAAATCATCCGAAACTTTTGATTAATAGTTCAAAATGACTAGAATCCAACGTGCATGTTAAACTAGCTCAATTTTCTATATTGTGACAACATTTGAGGCAGAAAAAGCTACGACAAAGCCTGCAAGCCCATTTTATCCCAAAATGTCTGATCCCATGGATTATGCTTCATTTATAAGCCTTTACTCATGGAGCACCATTGATCAGTTTAGAATGATCATTTTAACCAGTCGATCAACTTGACATGTCCGCACTAATCGTCTGTAACTTTTTATTTAGAGTTCAAAATGACCCGAATCCAATGCCCACGTTAAGCTAGCTCAATTTTCTATATTATTACAACATTTGAGACGGAAAGAGCTATGACAAAGCCTCCAAGTCATCCATTCTATCCCAAACTGCGTGATGCCATGCATTATGCTTCATTTATAAGCCTTTACTCAAGGAATACCAATGATCAGTTTAAAATGATCATTTTAACTGGCCGATCAACTTGATATGACCGCACTAAATCATAGGTAACTTTTGATTTCGAGTTCAAAATCACACGAATCAAACACGCACGTTAAGCTAGCTCAATTTTATATATTGTGACAAAATTTAAAACCAAAATAGCTAATACAAAGCTTCCAATTAATCCATTCTATCCAAAACTGTCTGATGCCATGCAATATGGTTCATTTATAAGCCTTTACTCAAGGAGCACCATCAATCAGTTTATAATGATCATTTTAACTGGCCGATCAATTTGACATGTCAGCACTAAATCGTCCGTAACTTTTGATTTATAATTCAAATTACACAAATCCAATGTCCACGTTTAGCAACCTCAAATTTCTATAGTATTACAACATTTGAGACTTAAAGAGCTACGACAAAGCCTCCAAGTAATCCATTGTATAACAAACTGCATGATGCCATGCAATACGCTTCATTTATAAGCCTTTACTAAATAAGCACCAATAACCAGTTTATAATGATAATTTTAACCGGCCGATCAACTTGACATGTCCGTACTAAATGCAAGCCTCCAAGTAATCAACTTTATCCCAAACTGCGTGATACCATGCTGGTGTTTCATTTATAAACGTTCACTCAAGGAGCACGAATGATCTGTTTAGAATGATCATTTTAATTATCTGATCAACTTTACATGTCCGCACTAAATCGTCTTTGACTTTTGATTTAGAGTTCATAGTGACACGAATCCAACGCCCACGTTAAGGTAGCTCAATTTTCTATATTGTGACAACATTTTAAATTGAAAGAGCAACATCAAAGCCTCCAAGTAATCCAATGTGTAATAAAATGCGTGATGCCATACATTATGCTTCATTTATAAGCTTTTACGCAAGGAGCACAAATCATCAGTTAGAATGATCATTTTAACTGGCCAATCAACTTGACATGTCAGCACTAAATCGTCCGTAACTTTTGTTTTAGAGTTCAAAATGACGTGAATCCAATGAGCACGTTAAGCTAGCTCAATTTTCAATATTGTGACAAAATTTAAGACCAAAATAGCTATGACAAAGCCTGCAAGTAATACATTTGATCCCAAACTGCGTGATGCGATGCATTATGCTTCATTGATAAGCCTTTACTCATGGAGCATCGTTGACCAGTTTAGAATGATCATTTTAATTGGCCGATCAACTTCACATGTCTACACTAAATCGTCCGTAACTTTTGATTTAAAGTTCAGAATAACACGAATCCAATGCCCACGTTAAGCTAGCTCAATTTTCTATATTATGCAAATATTTGAAATTAAAAGAGCTACGACAAAGAGTCCAAATAATCCAATGTATCCCATATTGTGTGATGTCATGCATTATGCTTCATTTATTAGCCTTTACTCAAGTAGCACCAATGATCAATTTAAAATGATAATTTTAACTAGCTGCTCAACTTTCTGCACAAAATTTTCTTTAACTTCTAATTTTAACTAACTGCTCAGAATGACATAAGTCCAACGCCCATATTAAGCATGCTAAATTTTCTAATTGTGACAACATTTAAGATTGAAAGAGCTACGACAAAGCTTCCAAGTAAGGAAATATATCCAGAACTGCGCAATATCATGCATTATGCTTCATTTAGATGTCATTAATCAAGGACCACCAGTGACCAGTTTAGAATGATCATTTTAACTGGCTGCTCAACTTCACACGTCTGCACTAACTCGTCCGTAACTTTTGATTTAGAGTTCAGAATAACACAAATCCAATGCCCACGTTAAGCTAGCTCAATTTTCTATACTATGAAAATTTTAGAAACTGAAAGAGCTACTACAAAGACAAAGTAATCCAATGTATCCCAAACTGCGTGATGTCATGCATTATGCTACATTTATAAGCCTTTACTCAAGTAGCACCAATGATCTGTTTAGAATGATAATTTTAGTTAGCTGATAAATTTGACATGTCCACACTAAATTGTCTTTAACTTTTAATTAGAGCTCAAAATGACATAACTCCAATTTTCCATATTGTGACAACATTTAAGATTGAAAGAGCTACGACAACTCCTCCAAGTAATCAAATCTATCCCAAACTGCGTAATGTCATGCGTTATGCTTCATTTCCGCATTAAGTCGTCTTTAACTTCTGATTTAGAGTTCATAGTGTCACGAATCTAGCGCCCACGTTAAGCTAGCTCAATTTTCTATATTGTGACAACATTAAAAACTGAAAGAGCAACGTCAAAGCCTCCAAGTAATTCAATGTATCCCAAAATGCGTGATGCCATGCATTATGTTTCATTTATAAGCTTTTACTCAAGGAGCAGAAATGATCAGTTTAGAATAATCATTTTAACTGGCTGATCAACTTAACATGTCAGCACTAAATCGTACGTAACTTTCGATTTGGAGTTCAAAATTACTTGAATCCAATGCACACATTAAGCTAGCTCAATTTTCAATATTGTGACCAAATTTAAAGCCGAAATAGTTACGAAAAAGTCTCCAAGTAATCCATTCTATCCCAAAGTGTGCGATGCCA
The DNA here is from genome assembly GCA_018901945.1 of Pugionium dolabratum. Classification (NCBI taxonomy): domain Eukaryota; kingdom Viridiplantae; phylum Streptophyta; class Magnoliopsida; order Brassicales; family Brassicaceae; genus Pugionium; species Pugionium dolabratum. The sequence goes on from JAEVFF010000280.1 coordinate 436,992, forward strand.
TGCATTATGCTTCATTTATAAGCCTTTACTCAAGTAGCACCAATGATCAGTTTAGAATAATCATCTTAACTGGCCAATCAACTTGACATGTCCACACTAAATAGTCCATAACTTTTTATTTAGAGTTCAGAATAACATGAATGCAATGCCCACATTAATTTATCTCAATTTTCTATATAATAAAAATATTTAAAACTGAAAGAGCTACTACAAAGACTCCAAGTAATCCAATGTATCCCAAACTGCGTGATGTCATGCACTCTGTTTCATTTATAGGCCTTTACTTAAGTAGCACCATTGATCAGTTTAGAATGATAATTTTATCTGGCTGATAAATTTGACATGTCCACACTAAATTGTTTTTAACTTTTAATTAGAGCTCAAAATGACATAACTCCAATTTTCCATATTGTGACAACATTTAAGTTTGAAAGAGCTACAACAAATCCTCCAAGTAATCAAATCTATCCCAAACTGCGTAATGTTATGCGTTATGCTTCATTTATAAGCCATTAATCAAGGAGTTGCAGTGATCAGTTTACAATGATAATTTGAATTTTCTGATTAACTTGACATGTCCGCGCTAAATCGTCTGTAACTTTTGAATTAGAGTTTAAAATTACATGAGTCCAACGCCCACGTTAAGCTAGCTGAATTTTCTATATTGTGACATAATTTAAGACAAAAATAGCTACGACAAAGCCTCAAACTAATCCAATCAATCCCACACTAACTGATGCCATGCATTATGCTTCATTTATAAGTCTTTACTCAAGTAGCACCAATGATTAGTTTAGAATGATCATTTTAACTAGCTGATCAACTTGACATGTCCACACTAAATCGTCTTTAACTTCTATTTTAGAGTTCTGAGTGACACGAATCCAACGCCCACGTTAAGCTAGATCAATTTTCTATATTTTGACAACATTTATAACTGAATCAGCAACGTCAAAGCCTCCAAGTAATACAATGTATCCCAAAATGCGTGATGCCATGCATTATGATTCATTTACAAGCCTTTACTCAAGGAGCACAAATGATCAGTTTAGAATGATCATTTTAACTTGCTGATCAACTTGACATGTCCGCACTAAATCAGCCATAACTTATGATTTAGAGTTCAAAATGACATGAATCTAACGCGCACGTTAAGCTAGCACAATTATCAATATTGTGACAAAATTTATGACCAAAATACTGTGACAATGCTTCCAAGTTATTAAATCAATCCCAAACTACGTGATGCCATGCATTATGCTTCATTTCCAAGCCTTTACTCAAATAGAAGAAATGATCAGTTTAGAATGATCAGTTTAGAATGATCAGTTGAACTAGCTGATCAACTTGATATGTCCTCACTAAATCATCTTTAACTCTTAATTTGAGCTCAAAATGACATGACTCCAACACCCACGTTATGCTTGATCAATTTTCCATATTGTGACAATATTTAAGACCAAAATAGCTACGACAGATCCTCCAAGTAATCCTATCTATCCCAAGCTGCGTGATGTCATGCATTATGCTTCATTTATAAGCCTTTACGCAAAGAGCACCAGTGATCACTTTAGAATGATCATTTTAACTGGCCGATCAACTAGACATGTACGCACAAAATCGTCCCAAATTTTGATTCAAAGTTCAAAATGATAAGAATCCAACACGCACATTAAGCTAGCTCAACTTTCTATATGGTTACGAAATTTGTGTCTGAAAGAGATAGGACAGGGCCTCCAAGTAATCAAGTGTATCCCGAACTGCGTGAAGGCATGCTTGGGTTTGATTTATAAGCCTTTACTCCAGGAGTACCAATAAACAGTTAAGAATGATCATTTCAACTAGCCGAACAACTTGACGTGTCTGCACTAAATCGTCTTTAACTTCTGATTTAGAGTTCATAGTGTCACGAATCTAGCGCCCACGTTAAGCTAGCTCAATTTTCAATATTGTGACAACATTAAAAACTGAAAGAACAACGTCAAATCCTCCAAGTAATTCAATATATCCCAAAATGTCTGATGCCATGCATTATGTTTCATTTATAAGCTTTTACTCAAGGAGCACAAATGATCAGTTCAGAATAATCATTTTAACGGGCTGATCAACTTGACATGTCAGCACTAAATCGTAAGTAACTTTCGATTTGGAGTTCAAAATAACCTGAATCCAATGCACACGTTAAGCTAGCTCAATTTTCAATATTGTGACCAAATTTAAGGCCGAAATAGCTACGAAAAAGTCTCCAAGTAATCCATTCCATCCCAAAGTGTGTGATGCCATGCATTATGTTTCATTTATAAGCCTTTACTTAAGTAGCACCAATGATCAGTTTAGAATAATCATCTTAACTGGCCAATCAACTTGACATGTCCACACTAAATAGTCCATAACTTTTTATTTAGAGTTTAGAATAACACGAATGCAACGCCCACATTAATTTATCTCAATTTTCTATATAATGAAAATATTTGAATCTGAAAGAGCTACTACAAAGACTCCAAGTAATCCAATGTATCCCAAACTGCGTGATGTCATGCATTCTGTTTCATTTATAGGCCTTTACTTAAGTAGCACCATTGATCAGTTTAGAATGATAATTTTAGCTAGCTGATAAATTCGACATGTCCACACTAAATTGTCTTTAACTTTTAATTAGAGGTCAAAATGACATAACTCCAATTTTCCATATTGTGACAACATTTAAGATTGAAAGAGCTACGACAAATCCTCTAAGTAATCAAATCTATCCCAGACTGCGTAATGTCATGCGCTATGCTTCATTTATAAGCCATTAATCAAGGAGTAGTAGTGATCAGTTTAGAATGATAATTTGAATTTTCTGATTAACTTGACATGTCCGCGCTAAATTGTCTGTAACTTTTAAATTAGAGTTTAAAATTACACGAATCCAACGCCCACGTTAAGCTAGCTGAATTTTTTATATTGTGACAGTATTTAAGACCAAAATAGCTACGACAAAGCATCAAACTAATCCAATCAATCCCACACTAAGTGATGCCATGCATTATGCTTCATTTATAAGCCTTTACTCAAGTAGCACCAATGATTAGTTTAGAATGATCATTTTAACTAGCTGATCAACTTGACATGTCCACACTAAATCCCCTTTAACTTCTGTTTTAGAGTTCAGAGTGACATGAATTCAACGCCCACGTCAAGCTAGATCAATTTTCTATATTTTGACAACATTTATAACTGAAACAGCAACGTCAAAGCCTCCAAGTAATCCAATGTATCCCAAAATCCGTGATGCCATGCATTTTGATTCATTTATAAGCCTTTACTCAAGGAGCACAAATGATCAGTTTAGAATGATCATTTTAACTTGCTGATCAAGTTGACATGTCCGCACTAAATCGTCCATAACTTTCGATTTAGAGTTCAAAATGCGATGAATCTAACAAGCACGTTAAGCTAGCGTAATTATCAATATTGTGACAAAATTTATGACCAAAATAGCTATGACAAAGCCTCCAAGTTATTTAATCAATCCCAGACTACGTGATGCCATGCATTATGCTTCTTTTCCAAGCCTTTACTCAAGTAGCAGAAATGATCAGTTTAGAATGATCAGTTAAACTAGCTGATCAACTTGATATATCCGCACTAAATCATCTTTAACTCTTAATCAGAGCTCAAAATGACATGACCCCAGCGCCCATGATAAGCTTGATCAATTTTCCATATTGTGACAATATTTAAGACCAGAATAGCTACGACAGATCCTCCAAGTAATCCTATCTTTCCCAAACTGCGTGATGTCATGCATTATGCTTCATTTATAAGCCTTTACCCAAAGAGCACCAGTGATCACTTTAGAATGATCATTTCAACTGACAGATCAACTTGACATGTCCGCACAAAATCGTCCAAAACTTTTGATTCAGAGTTCAGAATGATAAGAATCCAACACCCACGTTAAGGTAGCTCAACTTTCTATATGGTGACGAAATTTGAGTCTGAAAGAGATACGACAGAGCCTCCAAGTAATCAAATCTATCCCGAACTGCGTGATGCCATGCTTGGGTTTCATTTATAAGCCTTTACTCGAGGAGTACCAATAATCAGTTAAGAATGATCATTTTAACTAGCTGATCAACTTGACGTGTCCGCATTAAATCGTCTTTAACTTCTGATTTAGAGTTCATAGTGTCACGAATCTAGCGCCCACATTAAGCTAGCTCAATTTTCAATATTGTGACAACATTAAAAACTGAAAGAGCAACGTAAAAGCCTCGAAGTAATTCAATGTATCCCAAAATGCGTGATGCCATGCATTATGTTTCTTTTAGAAGCTTTTACTCAAGGAGCAGAAATGATCAGTTTAGAATAATCATTTTAACTGGCTGATCAACTTGACATGTCAGCACTAAATCGTACGTAACTTTCGATTTGGAGTTCAAAATGACCTGAATCCAATGCACACATTAAACTAGCTCAATTTTCAATATTGTGACCAAATTTAAGGCCGAAATAGCTACGAAAAAGACTCCAAGTAATCCATTCTATCCCAAAGTGTGCGATGCCATGCATTATGCTTCATTTATAAGCCTTTACTCAAGTAGCACCAATGATCTGTTTAGAATAATCATCTTAACTGGCCAATCAACTTGACATGTCCACACTAAATAGTCCATAACTTTTTATTTAGAGTTCAGAATAACACGAATGCAACACCCACATTAATTTATCTCAATTTTCTATATAATGAAAATATTTGAAACTGAAAGAGCTAATACAAAGACTCCAAGTAATCCAATGTATCCCAAACTGCGTGATGTCATGCATTCTGTTTCATTTATAGGCCTTTACTTAAGTGGCACCATTGATCAGTTTAGAATGATAATTTTAGCTAGCTGGTGAATTTGACATGTCCACACTAAATTGTCTTTAACTTTTAATTAGAGCTCAAAATGACATAACTCCAATTTTCGATATTGTGACAATATTTAAGATTGAAAGAGCTACGACAAATCCTCCAAGTAATCAAATCTGTCCCAAACTGCGTAATGTCATGCGTTATGCTTCATTTATAAGCCATTAATCAAGGAGTAGCAGTGATCAGTTTAGAATGATAATTTGAATTTTCTGATTAACTTGACATGTCCGCGCTAAATCGTCTGTATCTTTTGAATTAGAGTTTAAAATTACACGAATCCAACGCCCACGTTAAGCTAGCTGAATTTTCTATATTATGAAAGAATTTAGGACCAAAATAGCTACGACAAAGCCTCAAACTAATCCAATCAATCCCACACTAAGTGATGCCATGCATTATGCTTCATTTATAAGCCTTTACTCAAGTAGCACCAGTGATTAGTTTAGAATGATCATTTTAACTAGTTGATAAACTTGACATGTCCACACTTAATCGTCTTTAACTTCTGTTTTGGAGTTCAGAGTGACACGAATCCAACGCCCACGTTAAGCTAGATCAATTTTCTATATTTTGACAACATTTATAACTGAAAAAGCAACGTCAAAGCCTCCAAGTAATCCAATGTATCCCAAAATGTGTGACGCCATGCATTATGATTCATTTATAAGCCTTTACTCAAGGAGCACAAATGATCAGTTTAGAATGATCATTTTAACTTGCTGATCAACTTGACATGTCCGCACTAAATCATCCATAACTTTCGATTTAGAGTTCAAAATGATGTGAATCTAACGCGTGCGTTAAGTTAGCGCAATTGTCAATATTGTGACAACATTTATGACTGAAATAGCTATGACAAAGCCTCCAAGTTATTTAATCAATCCCGGACTACGTGATGCCTTCATTATGCTTCATTTACAAGCCTTTACTCAAGTTGCAGAAATGATCAGTTTAGAATGATCAGTTGAACTAGCTGATCAACTTGATATGTCCGCACTAAATCATCTTTAACTCTTAATTAGAGCTCAAAATGACATCACTCCAATGCCCACGTTAAGCTTCATCAATTTTCCATATTGTGACAATATTTAAGACCGAAATAGCTACGACAAATCCTCCAAGTAATCCTATCTATCACAAAATGCGTGATGTCATGCATTATGCTTCATTTATAAGCCTTTAACCAAAGAGCACCAGTGATCACTTTAGAATGATCATTTTAACTGGCCGATCAACTTGACATGTCCGCACAAAATCGTCCCAAACTTTTGATTCAGAGTTCAAAATGATAAGAATCCAACACCCACGTTAAGCTAGCTCAACTTTCTATATGGTGACGAAATTTGAGTCTGAAAGAGATACGACAGAGCCTCCAAGTAATCAAATCTATCCCGAACTGCGTGATGCCATGCTTGGGTTTCATTAATAAGCCATTATTCAAGGAGTACCAATATCAGTTAAGAATGATCATTTTAACTAGCTGATCAACTTGACGTGTCCACTCTAAATCATCTTTAACTTCTGATTTAGAGTTCATAATGTCACGAATCTAGCGCCCACATTAAGCTAGCTCAATTTTCAATATTGTGTAAACATTAAAAACTGAAAGAGTAACGTCAAAGCCTCCAAGTAATTCAATGTATCCCAAAATGAGTGATGCCATGCATTATGTTTCATTTATAAGCTTTTACTCAAGGAGCACAAATGTTCAGTTTAGAATAATCATTTTAACTGGCTGATCAACTTGACATGTCAGCACTAAATCGTACGTAACTTTCGATTCGGAGTTCAAAATGACCTGAATCCAATGCACACGTTAAGCAAGCTCAATTTTCAATATTGTGACCAAATTTAAGGCCGAAATAGCTACGATAAAGTCTCCAAGTAATCCTTTCTATCCCAAAGGGTGCGATGCCATGCATTATGCTTCATTTATAAGCCTTTACTCAAGTAGCACCAATGATCAGTTTAGAATAATCATCTTAACTGGCCAATCAACTTGACATGTCCATACTAAATAGTCCATAATTTTTTATTTAGAGTTCAGAATAACTCGAATGCAACGCCCACATTAATTTATCTCAATTTTCTATATAATGAAAATATTTGAAACTGAAAGAGCTAATACAAAGACTCCAAGTAATCCAATGTATCCCAAACTGCGTGATGTCATGCATTCTGTTTCATTTATAGGCCTTTACTTTGTAGCACCATTGATCAGTTTAGAATGATAATTTAACTAGCTGATAAATTTGACATGTCTACACTAAATTGTCTTTAACTTTTAATTAGAGCTCAAAATGACATAACTCCAATTTTCTATATTGTGACTCGTTTAAGATTGAAAGAGCTACGACAAATCCTCCAAGTAATCAAATCTATCCGAAACTGCGTAATGTCATGTGTTGTGCTTCATTTAAAAGCCATTAATCAAGGAGTAGCAGTGATCAGTTTAGAATGATAATCTGAATTTTCTGATTAACTTGACATGTCCGCCCTAAATCGTCTGTAACTTTTGAATTAGAGTTTAAAATTACACGAATCCAACGCCCACGTTAAGCTAGCTGAATTTTCTATATTGTGACAGATTTTAAGACCAAAATAGCTATGACAAAGCCTCAAACTAATCCAATCAATCCCACACTAAGTGATGCGATGCATCATGCTTCATTTATAAGCCTTTACTCAAATAGCACCAATGATTAGTTTAGAATGATCAATTTAACTAGCTGATCATCTTGATATGTCCACACTAAATCGTCTTTAACTTCTGTTTTAGAGTTCAGAGTGACACGAATCCAACGCCCACGTTAAGCTAGATCAATTTTCTATATTTTGACAACATTTATAACTGAAACAGCAACGTTAAAGCCTCCAAGTAATCCAATGTATCCTAAAATGCGTGATGCCATGCATTATGATTCATTTATAAGCCTTTACTCAAGGAGCACAAATGATCAGTTTAGAATGATCATTTTAACTTGCTGATCAACTTGACATGTCCGCACTAAATCGTCCATAACTTTCGATTTAGAGTTCAAAAGGACGTGAATCTAACGCGCACGTTAAGCTAGCGCAATTGTCAATATTGTGACAAAATTTATGACCGAAATAGCTATGACATAGCCTCCAAGTTATTTAATCAATCCCAGACTACGTGATTCCATGAATTATGCTTCATTTACAAGCCTTTACTCAAGTAGCACAAATTATCAGTTTAGAATGATCAGTTGAACTAGCTGATCAACTTGATATGTCCGCACTAAATCATCTTTAACTCTTAATTAGAGCTCAAAATGACATGACTCCAATGCCCACGTTAAGCTTCATCAATTTTCCATATTGTGACAATATTTAAGACCGAAATAGCTGCGATAGATCCTCCAAGTAATCCTATCTATCCCAAACTGCGTGATGTCATGCATTATGCTTCATTTATAAGCCTTTACCCAAAGAGCACCAGTGATCACTTTAGAATTATCATTTTAACTGGCCGATCAACTTGACATGTCCGCACAAAATCGTCCCAAACTTTTGATTCAGAGTTCAAAATGATAAGAATCCAACACCCACGTTAAGCTAGCTCAACTTTCTATATGGTGACGGAATTTGAGTCTGAAAGAGATACGATAGAGCCTCCAAGTAATGAAATCTATCCCAAACTGCGTGATGCCATGCTTGGGTTTCATTTATAAGCCTTTACTCAAGGAGTACCAATAATCAGTTAAGAATGATCATTTTAACTAGCTGATCAACTTGACGTGTCCGCACTAAATCGTCTTTAACTTCTGATTTAGAGTTCATTGTGTCACGAATCTAGCGCCCACGTTAAGCTAGCTTAATTTTCAATATTGTGACAACAATAAAAACTGAAAGAGAAACGTCAAAGCCTCCAAGTAATTCAATGTATCCCAAAATGCGTGATGCCATGCATTATGCTTCATTTATAAGCCTTTACTCAAGGAGCACCAATGATCAGTTTAGAATAATCATCTAAACTGGCCAATCAACTTTACATGTCCACACTAAATAGTCCATAACTTTTTTATTTAGAGTTCAGAATAACACAAATGCAACGCCCACATTAATCTATTTCAATTTCTATATAATGAAAATATTTGAAACTGAAAGAGCTACTACAAAGACTCCATGTAATCCAATATATCCCTAACTGCGTGATATCATGCATTATGCTTCATTTATAAGCTTTTACTCAAATGGGCACCACTGATCAGTTTAGAATGATAATTTTAACTAGCTGATCAACTTGACATGTCTGGACTTAATCGTCTTTAACTTCTGATTTAGAGTTCTGAGTGACACGAATCCAACACCCACGTTAAGCTAGCTCAATTTTCTATATTTTGACAACATTTAAAACTGAAAGAGCAACATCAAAGCCTCTATGTAATCCAATGTATTTCAAAATGCGTGATGCCATGCATTATGCTTCATTTATAAGTTTTTACTCAAGGAGCACAAATGATCAGTTTAGAATTATCATTTTAGCTGGCCGATCAACTTGACATGTCATAACTAAATCGTTAGTAACTTTCATTTTAGAGTTCAAATTACATGAATACAACCCTCACGGTAAGCTTGCTCAATTTTCAATATTAAGACAAAATTTAAGAACAAAATAGCTACGACAGAGCCTCCAAGTAATCCATTTTATCTCAAACTGCGTGATGCCATGCATTATGCTTCATTATAAGCCTTTACTCAAGTAGCACCAATGATCAGCTTAGAATGATCATTTTAACTGGCCGATCGAATTTACATGTCCGCATTAAATTATCCGTATTTTTTTATTAGAATTCAGAATGACACGAATCCAACACCCACGTTAAGCTATCTCCATTTTTTATATTATGATAAAATTTAACACCAAAAGAGCCACGAAAAAGCCTCCAAATTATCCAATCTATCCCAAACTACGTGATGTCATGCATTATGCTCCATTTATAAGCATTTACTCAAGGAGCACCATGATAACTTTAGAATGATCATTTCAACTAGTTGAATAAATTGACATGTCCGCACTAAATCGTCCATAACATTTGATTTTTAGTTCAAAATGACATGAATCCAACCCACATGTTAAGCTAGCTCAATTTTCTATATTGCGACAAAATTTAAGACCAAAATAGCTATGACATGGCCTCCAAGTAATCCATTCTATCCAAAACAGCGTAATGCCATGCAATATGCTTGATTTATAAGCTTTTACTCAAGGAGCACCATAGATCAGTTTAGAATGATCATTTTTACTTGCTGATCAACTTGATATGTCCGCACTAAATCGTCCATTACTTTTGATTTAGAATTTAGAATGACACAAATCCAACACCCTCGTTAAGCTAGCTCAATTTTTAATATTATGAAAACATTTGTAACTGAAAGAGCTATGAAAAGTCTCCAAATAATCAAATGTATCCCAAACTGTGTGATATCATGCATTATACTTCATTTATAAGTCTTTACTCAAGGAGAACAAGTGATTAGTTTAGAATGATCATTTTAACTGCATGATCAACTTGACATGTCCGCTCTAAATCGCCCGTCAATTTTGATTTATAGTTCAAAATGACACGAATCCAACGGTGCGTTAAGCTAGCTCAATTTTCTAAATTGTTACAAAATTAAAGACCGAAATAGCTATGAAAAAGTCTCCAACTAATCCTATCTATCCCAAATTGTGTGATGTCATGTATTATGTTTCATTTATAGGCCTTCTCTCAAGGAGCACCAATGATCAGTTTAGAATGATCATTTTAACTAGCTGATCAACTTGACATGTTCACACTAAATTGTTTTAACCTTTGAAAAGAGCTCAAAATGACATATTTCCAATGCCGACGTTAAGCTAGCTCAATTTTTTATATTGTGACAACATTTGAGATTAAAAGAGCTACGAAAAAGCCTCCAAGTAATCCAATGTATCCCAAACTGCATGATGACATGACTTATGCTTCATTTATAAGTCTTTACTCAGTGAGCACCAGTGATCAGTTTAGAATGATCATTTTAACTGGCCGATCAACTTGACATTCCCGCACTAAATCATCCATAATTTCTGATTTAGAGTTCAGAATGATACGAATCCAACGCTCATGTTAAGCTAGCCTAATTTTCTATATTATCACAACATTTGAAACTGAAAGAGAACCGAAAACCTTCAAGTAATCCATTATATTCCGAACTACGTGATGCCATTCATTATGTTTCATTTATAAGCCTTTACTCAGGGAGCACCAATGATCATTTAAACTGGCGGATCAACTTTACATGCCCGCACTAAATCATCCGTAACTTTTGATTTAGAGTTATAAATGACACCAATCCAACCCCAACGTTAAGCTACCTCAATTTCCTATATTGTGACAAAATTAAAGACCGAAATAGTTACAAAAAAACCTCAAAGTATCACTTCTATCCCAGCATGCGTGATGTCATGCGTTATGCTTTATTTATTAGGCGTTACTCCAGGAGCACCAATGATCAGTTTAGAATGATCATTTTAACAGGCATATCAACTTCACATCTCTGCACTAAATCATCCGTAACATTTGAATTAGAGTTCAAAATGACACAAATCCAACACCCACGTTAAGCTAGCTAAATTTTCTATACTGTGACAACATTTGAGACTGAAAGAGCTACGACAAAGCCTCCAAGTAGTCCAATGTATTCCAAACTGCGTGATGCCATGCGCTATCCTTCATTTATAAGCCTTTACTAAAGAAGCACCAGTGATCAGTTTAGAATAATCATTTTAGCTCGCCGATCAGCTTGACATGTCCCCTCTAAATCACCTATAGCTTTTGATTTAGAGTGGCAAATGACCCGAATCCAACGCCCACATTAATCTAGTTCAATTTTTCAAACTGTGACAAAATTTAAGACTAAAATAGCTACGACAAGGCCTCCAAGTAATCCATTCTATCTAATACTGCGTGATGCGATGCATTATGCTTCATTTATAAGCCTTTACTCAAGGAGCACCAATGATCAGTTTAGAACGATCATTTTTAACTGGCCGATCAACTTGACATGTCCTCACTAAATCGTCAGTAACTTTTTATTTAGAGTTCAGAATAACACGTATCCAATGCCCACGTTAAGCTAGCTCAATTTTCTATATTATGAAAACATTTCAGACTGAAAGAGTTATGACAAAGCCTCCAAGTAATCGAATGTATCCCAAACTGCGTGATGCCTTGCATTATGCTTCATTTATAAGCCTTTACTGAAGGAGCACCAATCATCGGTCTAGAATGATTATTTAACTGGCCGATCATCTTGACATGTCCGCACTAAATCGTCCGTAACTTTTGATTAAGTGTTCAAAAGGTAATGAATCCAACGCCCAAGCTAGCTCAATTTTCTATATTGTGAGAAAACTTACCCGAAATAGCTACGACAAGACCTCCAAGTAATCCATTCTATCCAAAACTGCGCGATGCCACGCATTATGTTTCTTTTATAATCCTTTACTCAAGGAGCACCAATGATCAGTTTAGAATGATCATTTTAAATAGTTGATCAACTTGACATGTCCGCACTGAAACATCTTTAACCCATGGATTAGAGCTCAAACTGACACGATTCTAATGCCCACTTTAAGCTAGCTCAATTTTGCATATTGTGACAACATTTGAGACAGAAAGAGATACGAAAAAGCCTCTAGTAATCCAATGTATCCCAAACTGCATGATGCCATGCATCATGCTTCATTAGTAAGTATTTACTCAGTGAGCACCAATGACCAGTTTAGAATGATCATTTTAACTTGCCAATCAACTTGACATGTCCGCACTAAATCGTCCGTAACTTTTGATTTTGAGTTCAAATTGAAACGAATCCAACGCACACGTTAAGCTAGCTCAATTTTCTGAGTTGTGAATAAATTAACATGGGAAAAAGCATCCAAGTTATCCAAGGTATCCCACACTGCATGATGTAATGCATTATGCTTCATTTATAAGCTTTTACTCAAGGAGCACCCATGATCAGTTTAGAATGATCATTTTAACAAGCTATCAACTTGACATGTCCACACTAAATCTTCCATAACTTTTGATTTAGAGTTTAGAATGGTAAGAATCGAATGCCCACGTTAAGGTAGCTCAATTTTCTATATTGTGAAAAACTTTAATACCAAAATAGCTACAAGAAAGCCCCAAGTTATTGAATCTATCCCAAACTGTGTGATGCCATGCATTATGCTTCTTTTATAAGACTTTACTCAAGGAGAACTAATTTTTTCAGTTTAGACTGATAATTTTAACTAGCTGATCAACTTGATATGTGCGCACTAAATCGTCTTTAAGTTTTGATTTAGAGCTCAAAATGAAATGAGTCCAACGCATATGTTAAGCAAGCTTAATTTTCCATAGTGCGATACCAGTTAAGACTAAAAGAGCTACGAAAAAGCCTCCCAATATTCCAATATATCCCAAACTGCGCGATGCCATGCATTATGCTTCACTTATAAGCCTTTACTAAAGGAGCTCCAATGATCAGATTAGAATGATCATTTTGACTGATTGATAAACTTGACATGTCCGCATTAAATCATTGTAACTTTTGATTGTTCAGAATGACACGAATCCAACGCCGATGTTATGCTAACTTTATTTTCTATATCGTGACAACACTTGAGATTGAAAGAGCTACGACAAAGCTTAGAAATAATCCAATGTATCCTAAACTACGTGATGTCATGCATTTTGCTTCATCATAAGCCTTTACTCAAGGAGCACCACTGATCAGTTTAGATTAATCATTTTAACTGGCCGATAACCTTGACATGTCGTGCCTAACTTTTGATTTAGAGTTCAAAATGACAAGTATCCAACGCCCACGTAAAGCTAGCTCAATTATCTATATTGTGACAAAATTTAACTCCGAAATAGCTACGACAAATCCTCCAAGTAATACTGTCTATACGAAACTGCATGATGCCATGCATTAGGCTTCATTTATTTGCCTTTACTCATGGAGCACCAATGATTAGTTTGGAATGACCAATGTAATATAGAAATAGGTACAGTAAAGCCTCTAGTTAATCCAATATATCCCAAACTGTGTGATGCCATGCATTATGCTTCATTTATTATCGTTTACTCAAGGAGCACCAATGATCATTTTAAAATGATCATTTTGCCAAGCTGATCAACATGACATGTCCGCACTAAATTGTCTTAACTTTTGATTTAGAGCTCAAAATGACATAAGTCCAACGCCCACGTTAAGCTAGCTCAAGTTTCCATATTGTGACACCATTTAAGACTGAAAGAGCTGCTACAAAACCTCCAAGTAATCCAATGTATCCCAAAGTGTGATGCCATGCAATACACTTCATTTATAAGTCTTTACTCAAGGACCACCAATGATCAGTTTAGAATGATCTTTTTAACTGGCGATCAACTTGAGATGTCCACACTAAATCGTCCGTAACTTTTGAATTAGAATTGAGAATGACACGAATCCAACGCCCACATTGAGCTCTCTTGATTTTCTCTATTGTGACAAAATTTACCACCGAAATAGCTACTAAAGACCCTCCAAGTAATCCATTCTATCCCAGACAGTGTGATGCCATGCAGAATGCTTCACTTATTAGCCTTTACTCAATGATAACAAATGATCAGTTAAGAATAATCATTTTAACTAGCTGATAAACTTACATGTCCGCACTAAATCATCTTTAACTTTTGATTTGTAGCTCAAAATGACATAAGTCAAACGCCAACATTAAGCTAGCTGAAATTTCCGCATTGTGACAACATTTGAGACTGAAAGAGCTATGAAAAAGCCTCCAAGTAATCAAATGTATCCCGAAATGCGTGATTCCATGTATTATGCTTCACTTATAAGCCTTTACTCAACGAGTACCAATGATCAGCTTAAAATGATCATTTTAACTAGCCGATCAACTTGACATGTCTGCACTAAATCTTTTGTAAATTTTTATTTATATTTCAAAACTACACGAATCCAACGCCCACATTAATCTAGCTCAATTTTATATGTTATAACAAAATATATCACCAAAATAGCTATGAAAAAGCTTCCAAGTGACCCAATCTATCTTAAACTGTGTGATGCCATGCATTTGCTTCATATATAAGCCTTCACTCAAGGAGCTCCAATGATCATTTATAGTCTTCATTTTAACTAGCTGATCAACTTGACATGTACGCAATAAATTTGTTTTTAACTTTTGATTTAGAGCACAAAATTATAGAAGTCAGACACCCACGTTAATCTAGCTCAATTTCACATATTGTGACAACATTTGAGACTGAAAGAGCTACTACAAAGCCCCCAAGTAATCCAATGTATCCCAAACTGCGTGTTGCCATGTATAATGCTTCATTTGTTAGCCTTTACTCAAGGAGCACCAATGATCATTTTAGAATGATCATTTTAATTGGCCGATAAATTTGACATGTCTGCACTAAATTGTCCGTTACGTTTGATTTAGAGTTCAAAATGAAACGAATTCAATGCCCAAGCTACTTCAATTTTCTATATTTTGACAAAATTTAACACCAAACCAGCTATGAGAAAGCCACCAAACAATCCAATCTATGCCAAACTACGTGATGCCATGCATTATGCTTCGTTTATAAGCCTTCACTCAAGGAGCACCAATGATCAGTTCAGAATTATCATTTTGACTGGCTGATCAGCTTCACATGTCCGCACTAAATCATATGATCAAAATTATATGAGTCCAATGCCCATTTTAAGCTAGCTAAAGTTTCCACACTATGCCAACGTTTGAGACTCAAATAGCTACTACAAAGCACCCAAGTAATCCAATTTATCCCAAACTGCGTGATGCCATGCATTATGCTTCATTTATAAGCCCTTACACAAGGAGCACCAATGATTTAGAGTTCAAAATGACACGAATCAAACACCCATGTTAAGCTAGCTCAATTTTCTATGCTCCGACAAAATTTAGGACCAAAATAGCTGCGAGAAAGCCTCCAAGTAGTCCAATCTATCACAAACTGTGTGATGCCATGCATTATGCTTCATTTATAAGCCTTAACTCAATGAGCACCAATGATCAGTTTAGAATGATCATTTTATCTAGCTTATCAACTTGAGAAGTCCGCACTAAATCGTCTTTGATTTTTTATTTAAAGCTCAAATGACGTGATTCGAACGCCGACGCCAAGCTAGCTAAATTATCCATATTGTGACATTATTTGAGACTATAAGAGCTTCATTTATAATGATCATTTTAACTGGCTGATCAACTTCACATGTCGGCACTAAATCGCTTGTAGCTTTATTTAGAGTTCAGAATGACATGAATCCAACGCCCACGTTAAGCTAGTTCCATTTTCTATATTGTGACAAAATTTAAGACTAAAATAGCTACATTAAAGCCTCCAGGTAATCCAATCTATCCCAAAGTACATGATGTCATGTATTATGATTCATTTATTATACTTTACTCAAAGAGAACCAATGATCATTTTAACAAGCTGATCAATTTACATGTCCGTACGAAATCATCTTTAACTTTTTATTTAGAGCCCAAAATGACATGACTCCAATGCCCATGTGAATCTAGCTGAATTGTTTATATTTTGACATTTGAGACTGAAAGAGCTACGAAAAAGCCTCCAAGTAATCCAATGTATCCCAAAATGCTTGATGTCATGCATAATGCTTCATTTAAAAGCCTTTACTCAATGAGAACCAATGATCAGTTTAGAATGATCATTTGACCTACATGATCAACTTGAAATGTCTGCACTAAATCATACTTAACTTTTGATTAAGAGTTTAGAATGACATGAATCCAACGCCCACGTTAAGCTAGCTCAATTTTCTATAAAACTTGAAATATTTTAACACCGAAATAGCAACGAAAAAGCCTCCTAGTAATCCAATCTATCCCAAATTGTGTGATGCCATGCATTATGCTTCATTTACAAGTCTCTATTGAAAGAGCACCAATGATCAATTTAGAATTATCATTTTAACTAGCTGATCAAATTGACATGTCTGCACTAAATTGTCCTTAACTTTTGATTTAGAGCTCAAAATGATATGAGTCCAATGCCCACGTTAAGCTATCTGAATTTTCCATGTTGTGAAAACATTTGAGACTGAATGAGCTACTACAAAGCCATCAAGTAATCCAATGTATCCCAAAATGCGTGATGCCATGCATTATGCTTCATTTATAAGTTTAGAATGATAATTTTAACTAGGCAATCAACTTGACACGTCTGCACTATATTGTCTGTAACTTTTGATTTAAAGTTCAGAATGACACGAATGCAACTCCCACGTTAAACTACCTCACATTTCTATATTGTGACAACATTTAAGATTGAAAGAGCTACAACAAAGCCTCCAAGTAATCTAATGTATCCCAAACTGCGTGATACCTTGTATTATTCTTTATTTATAAGCCTTTACAAAAGGAGAACCAATGATCAGTTTAGAATAATAATTTTAAATGGCCGATCAACTTGACATGTTCGCACTAAATCATCCATAACTTTTGATTTACAGTTCAGAATTAAATGAATCCAACGCCCACGTTAAGCTAGCTTAATTTTTATATTATAACAAAATTTAACACCTAAATAGCTACAAAAAGGCCTTCATGTAATCCAATCTATCCAAACTGCATGATGCCATACATTATGCTTCATTTATTATCATTTACTCGACGAGAACCAATGATCAGTTTTGAATTATCATTTTAACTATCTGATCAACATGACATGTCCACATTAAATCTTCTTAATATTTGATTTAGAGCTCAAAATGACATGAGTCCAACCCCCACGTTAAGCTAGCTCCATTTCCATATTGTGACACAATTTAAGCCTGAAAAAGCTACTACAAAGCCTCCAAGAAATCCAATGCATCCCAAACTGTGATGCCATGCAATACCCTTCATTTATAAGCCATTACTCAAGGAGCACCAATAATCAGTTTAGAATGATCATTTTAACTAGCGGATCAACTTGACATGTCCGCACTAAATCATCGTAACTTTTGAGTTAGAGTTCAGGATGACACTAATCCAGCGCCAACGTTAAGTTAGCTCGATTTTCTGTATTGTGACAAAATTTAATACCGAAATAGCTACTAAAGACTCTCGAAGTAGTCCAATCTATCCCAAACAGTGTGATGCCATGCATTATGCATCATTTATTAGCGTTTACTCAAGGAGCACCAACGATCAGATAATAATAATCATTTTAACTAGCTGATAAACTGACTTGTCAGCACTAAACCATCTTTCACTTTTGATTTGCAGCTCAAAATGACATAAGTCCAACGCCCACGTTAATCTAGCTGAAATTTCCGTATTGTGACAACATTTGAGACTGAAAGAGCTACGAAACCCCCCCCCCCCAAGTAATCAAGTGTATCCCAAACTGTGTGATACCATGCATTATGCTTCATTTCAAAGCCCTTACCTAGGGAGCACCAATTATCAGTTTAGAATGATCATTTTAACTAGTTGATCAATTTGACATGTCTGCAGTAAATTGTTTTTAAGTTTTTATTTAGTGCTAAAAATGACATGTGTCCGACGCCAACATTAAGCTAGCTCAGTTTCCAATATTGTGACAACATTTGAGACTTAAAGAGCTACAAAAAACCTCCAAGTAATCCAATGTATGCCGAACTGTGTGATTCCATGCATTATGTTTCATTTATAACCCTTTATTCAAGGAGTACGAATAATCAGTTTAGAATGATCGTTTTAACCGGCAACTCAACTTGACATGTCCACAATAAATCGTCAGTAATTTTGATTTAGAGTTCAAATTGTCACGAATCCAACGCCCACGTTAAGCTAGCTCAATTTTCTATATTGTGACAAAATTTAAGACCAAAATAGTTATGAAAAAGCCTCCAAGTAATCCAATCTATTCCAAACTATGAGATGCCATGCATTATGCTTTATTTATTAGCCTTTACTCAAGGATCACCAAGGATCATTTTAACTAGGTGTTCAACTTACATGTCCGCACTAAATCGTCTATAATTTTGATTTAGAGATCAAAATGACATGAGATCAACGCCCACGTTAAGCAAGATGAATTTTCTGTATTGTGTCAACATTAGAGAGTGAAAGAGCTACGAAAAAGCCTTCATGTAATCCAATGTAACCGAAACTGCGTGATGTCATGCATTATTCTTCATTTAAAAGTCCTTACTCAATGAGCACCAATGATAATTTTAAATGGCCGATCAACTTGACATGTCTGCACCAAATCGTATGTAAATTTTGATTTAGAGTTCAAAATTACATGAATCCAACGCCCACGTTAAGCTACCTCAATTTTCTATATTATAACAAAATTTTGATTTAGTGTTCAAAATTACACGAATCCAACGCCCAAACTGCGTGATGCCATGTACTTGCTTCATATATAAGCCTTCACTCAAGGACTTCCAATGATTAGTTTAGATTTATCATTTTAATTAGCTGATCAATTTGACATGTCCGCACAAAATCGTCTTTAAATTTTGATTAAGAGCTCAAAATGATATGATTCCAATATCCATGTTAAGCTAGCTCAATTTTCCATATTGTGACAATATTTGAGACGGAAAGAGCTACTACAAAGCCCCCAAGTAATCCAATGTATCGTAAAATACGTGATGCTATGCATTATGCTTCATTTATATGCCTTTACTTAAGGAGCACCAATGATCAGTTTAGAATGATCATTTTAACTGGCCGATAAATTTGACATGTCTGCACTAAATCGTCTGTAACTTTTGATTTAGAGTTCAGAATGAAACGCATGTAACACCCACGTTAATGATACAAGCCTTGATTCAAGGATGTATGCACGTGGGCTGTTTGGAGAAGTTTAGGTGAGAAACTCGTCCTTAGACTTCTTGGATAGGGGTTTTTGGGTTGGTATTCGATGGAAATGTGAAGTGAACCACACGAGGGGTGATGAACCTCGTGATAAATCACAAACTTAGAGCTAGGAGGGCTGGTCTCAACTAGATTCTAAGTGCACAAGATTCTTAGAGAGAAAACTTGTTGGAAGAAAGTTCTACTTTATTAATATCAAAAAGGTTGTCGAACTACAATGCTGGAAGGAGCCTATTAATATGCTCGACAGCTTGACCTTCTAGGGTCGACTCAAAGAAAGAAAAGGAAAGATTACAAAAGTGCACAAATGGAAAATGTACAAAAGTGCATAACCGAAAAAGGACTTATTCCTAAAATGTCTTTGACTCAAAAATGTAAACAATCTAGATCCTACCCTGCAAAACAGAAAGAGGCATATATTCAAATTGAAACTTACCTTACTTACCTCACGGCCAAGAAATGGAAGGTGGCCGTCCTTGTGGCATGCACGCGCCTTGCTCCTAGTCTTCGGCTTGGAGTAGGGTTAAGAATCTTTGGGCCCTGACCTCTCTTGCCACTAAAGCCCAAGTCTCTGATGTCCCTTGTGTTGTTGAGAAGGCTTTGGACTCTACTTTGCACTTCTGGCCCATTGTCCTTAGTTGATCTTCCTCTAGGAGCTTGTCGACCCATAAGCTGAATTTGTGGAAGAGTGCCCTTGATCTGCTCCTTGTCATTGCTCCTGGTGGCACTACTGGTGTGGATACTTCCTCTAGATGCATGTCCTGAAGCTGGTAGCTTATCTGGTCCGAGTTTCCTTGTGGAGAAGTTGAATTGCTCATGCACTTGGCTGGATCGGCTGTACCGGCTGGAATGTGCGAGGTACTGGCCGGGATGCCTTCAGGACCGGCCAATTTGATCCTGGAGTTGGTGGCATCACCAAGGGGACCGTCAGTGTCATCCACGTCGTCACCAAGTGTGCCGGAAGCTTGGGCCTCTCCGCCGGCAATGCTGACCGGTCTGGTCCTATTGGTCGAGGATCCGGTGGTACTGCTTGGTCCGGTAGACGTGTCAGGTGGTCCGGTTGTCTCGGGCAAGTTTCCTGGTCTGCCAGTCTGGTCTCCTGGCTGGATGTACGACCTGATGTCCTCATCAGTTAAGCTAGCTCAATTTTCTATATTTTGACATAAAATTAGCTTTGAAAAAGCCAACAAGTAATCCAATCTATCGCAAACTGCGTGATGCCATGCATTATGCTTTGTTTATAAGCCTTTACTCAAGGAGCACCAATGTTCAGTTTAGAATTATAATTTGAACTAGCAGATCAGCTTGATATGTCCGCACTAAATCTTTTTTAACTTTTCATTTAGAGCTCAAAATGATATGAGTCTAACGCCCACGTTAAGCTAGCTTAATTTTCCATACTGTGACAACGTTTGAGACTCAAATAACTACTACAAAGCCCTCAAGTAATCCAATGTATATCAAACTGCGCAATGCCATGTATTATGCTTCATTTATAAGCCTTCACTCAAGGAGCACCAATGATCAGTTTATAATGATCATTTTAACTGGCCGATCAACTTGTCATGTCCGCACTAAATCATCTGTAACTCTTGATTTTTAAGTTCAAAATTACACGAATCCAACACCCATGTTAAGCTACCTTAATTTTCTATGCTGTGACAAAATTTAGGACCATAATAGCTGCGACAAAGCCTCCAAGTAGTCCAATATATCCCAAATTACGTGATGCCATGCATTATACTTCATTTATAAGTCTAACTCAATGAGCACCAATGATCAGTTTAGAATGATCATTTTAACTAGCTGATCAAGTTGAGAAGTCTGCACTAAATTGTCTTTAACTTTTGATTTAAAGCTCAAATGACATGATTCGAACGCCGACGTCAAGATAGCTCAATTTTCCATAGTGTGACATTATTTGAGACTAAAAGACTACAATTAATCCCACATCTCCCAAACTACGTGATCTCATGCATTATGCTTCATTTATAAGCCTTTACTCATGGAGCACCAGTGACCAGCTTATAATGATCATTTTAACTGACCGATCAACTTGACAAGTCGGACTAAATTGTCCGTAGCTTTAATTAGAGTTCAAAATGATATGAATCCAACGCCCACGTTAAGTTAGTTCAATTTGCTATATTGTGACAGAATTTAAGACCAAAATAGCTACCACAAAGCCTCAAAGTAATCCAATCTATTCGGAACTACGTGATACCATGTATTATGCTTCATTTATTAGTCTTTGCTCAAAGACCGCCAATGATCATTTTAACTTACATGTCCACACTAAATCGTCTTTAACTTTTGATTCAGAGCTCAAAATGATATGACTCCAACGCCCAGGGTAATCTAGCTGAATTTTCTGTATTATCATTTGATACTAAATGAGGTACAAAAGAGCCTCCAAGTAAACCAATGTATGCCAAACTGCGTGGTGTCATGCATTATGCATCATTTGAAAGCCTTTAATCAATGAGCACAAATGATCATTTTAGAATAATCATTTTAACTGGCGGATCAACTTGACATGAATGCACTAAATCGTACGTAAATTTTGATTTGGAGTTCAAAATGACACGAATCCAATGCCCACATTAAGCTAGCTCAATTGACTATATGTTGACAAAATTTAACACATAACTAGCTACGAAAAAGCCTCCAAGTAATCCAATCTATCCAAAAATGCGTGATGTCATGCATTGGATTCATTTATAAGGCTTCACACATTGAGCTCCCATGATCAGTTTAAAATGATCATTTTAACTAGCTGATTAACTTGACATGTCCACACTAAATTGTCTTTAACTTTTGATTTATTAGTCAAAATGATATGAGTCCAACACCCACGTCAAGCTAGCTCAATTTTCCATATTGTGACAAGGTTTGAGACTGAAAGAGCTACGAAAAAGCCTCCAAGTAATCCAATATATCCCAAACTGCGTGATGTCATGCATTATGCTTCATTTATAAGCCTTTACTCAAGGAGCACTAATGATCAGTTTTGAATGATCATTTTAACTAGCTAATCAACTTGACAAGTATGCACCTAAATCGCCTTTAAGTTTTGATTTAGAGCTCAAATACATGTGTCCGACGTACACGTTAAGCTGGCTCAGTTTTCAATATTGTGACAACACTTGAGAGTGAAAGAGCTAAGAAAAATCCTCCAAGTAATCCAATGTATCCTACACTGTGTGATTCCATGCATTATGCTTCATTTATAAGTCTTTACTCAAGAAGAATCAATAATTAGTTTAGAATGATCATTTTAACTAGCCGCTCAACTTGACATGTCTGCACTAAATCGTTAATAATTTTGATTTAGAGTTCATTATGACACGAATTCAATGCCCACGTTAAGCTAGCTCAATTTTCTATATTGTGACAATATTTAAGATCGAAAAAGCTACGACAAAGCCTCCAGGAAATCCAATCTATCCGAAACTATGGGATGCCGTGCATTATGCTTTATTTATTAGCCTTTACTCAAAGAGCACCAAGGATCATTTTAACTAGTTGATCAACTCACATGTCCGCACCAAATCGTCTATATTTTTGATTTAGAGCTCAAAATGACATCAGTGCAACACCCACGTTAAGCTACCTCCGAGTAATCCAATGTATCCTAAACTGCGTGATTCCATGCATTATGCTTCATTTATACGGCTTTACTCAAGGAGAACCAATAATTAGTTTAGAAAGATCGTTTCCGTACTGTGACAACATTTGATAGTGAAAGAGCTACGAAAAAGCCTCCAAGTTATCCAATATATACCAAACTGCGTGATGTCATGCATTATGCTTCATTTATAAGGCTTTACTCAAGGAGCACTAATAATCAGTTTTGAATGATCATTTTAACTAGCTGATCAACTTGACATGTATGCACCTAAATCGCTTTTAAGTTTTGATTTAGAGCTCAAAATGACATGTGCCCGAGGCGCACATTAAGCTCGCTCAATTTTCAATATTGTGACAACATTTGAGGCTGAAAGAGCTACGAAAAAGCCTCCAAGTAATCCAATGTATCCTAAACTACGTGATTCCATGCATTTTGCTTCATTTATAAGCATTTTCTCAAGGAGAACCAATAATTAGTTTAGAAAGATCGTTTTAACTGGTCGCTCAACTTGACATGTCTGCACTAAATTGTTAATAATTTTGTTTTAGAGTTCATAATGACACGAATCCAACGCCCAAGTTAAACTAGCTCAATTTTCTATATTGTAACAAAATTTAAGACCGAAATAGATACGACAAAGCCTCCTGGTATTCCAATCTATCCCAAACCACGGGATGTCGTGCATTATGCTTTATTTATTAGCCTTTACTCAAAGAGCACCAAGGATCATTTTAACTAGCTGATCAACTTACATGTCCGCACTACATCGTCTATAATTTGGATTTAGAGGTCAAAATGACATGAGTGCAACACCCACGTTAAGCTCTTTGAGTTTTCCGTATTGTGACAACATTTGAGAGTGAAAGAGCTATCAAAAAGCCTCCAAGTCATCCAGTATGTCCCAAACTCCGTGATGTCATGCGTTATGTTTCATTTATAAGCCTTTACTCAAGGAGCACTAATGATCAGTTTTGAATGATCATTTTAACTGGCTGATCATCAACTTGACATATATGCACCTAAATCGTCTTTAAATTTTGATTTAGAGATCAAAATGACATGTGTCCGACGCGCACAATAATCTAGCTCAATTTTCTATATGACTTGAAAAAAAATTAACACCAAAATAGCAACGAAAAAGCTTCCAAGTAATCCAATCTATCCCAAACTGTGTGATGCCATGCATTATGCTTCATTTATTAGCCTTTATTCAAAGAGCACCAATGATCAAGTTAGAATTATCATTTTAAGTAGCTGATCAAATTGACATGCCCGCACCAAATCGTCTTTAACTTTTGATTTAGATCTCAAAATGACATGAGTCCTATGCCCACGTTAAGCTACGTGAAGTTTCCATATTGTGACAACATTTGAGACTGAAAGAGCTACTACAAAGCCACCAAGTAATCCAATATATCCCAAACTATGTGATGTCATCCATTATGCTTCATTTATAAGTTTAGAATGATCATTTTAACTAGTCGATCAACTTGACACGTCCACACTATATCGCCCATAACTTTTTATTTAGAGTTCAGAATGACACGAATGCAACTCCCATGTTAGGGTAGCTCAATTTTATATATTGTGCCAACATTTGAGACTGAAAGAGCTACGACAAAGCATCAAAGTAATCCAATGAATCCCAAACTGCGTGATGCCATGCATTATGCTTCATTTATAAGCCTTTGCAGAAGAGCAACAATGAGTAGTTTAGAATGATCGTTTTAAATGGTCGATCAACATGACAAGTACACACTTAATCGTGCGGAACTTTTGATTTAGAGTTCAAAATGACACGAATCCAACACCGACTTTAAGCTAGCTCAATTTTATATATTATTACAAAATGTCTCCACGTAGAACAATCTATCCCAAACAGCGTGATGCCATGCAATATGCTTCATTTATAAGCCTTTACTCAAGCAGCACCAATGATCAGTTTAGAATGATCATTTTAACTAGCTGATCAACTTGACATGTCCCGACTAAATCGTCAGTAACTTTTGATTTAGAGTCCAAAATGACATGAGTCCAACGCCCATGTTAAGCTAGCTCAATGTTCTATATTGTGGCATAATTTAAGACCAAAAAAGCAATGACAAAGCCGCCAAGTAGTCCAATCTATCCCAAATTGTTTAATGCCATGTATTATGCTTCATTTATAATCCTTTTCTTAAGGAGCACCATTGATCTGTTTAGAATGATCATTTTAACTAGCTAATCAACTTGAGATGACCGCACTAAATCGTTTTTAACTTTTGATTTTGAGCTCAAAATGACATGATTCCAACGCCCACATCAAGCTAGTTCAATTTTCCATATTGTGACAACATTTGAGACTAAAGATCTACAAAAAAGCATCCGTGTAATCAAATATATCCCAAACTACGTGATGTCATGCATTATTTTTCATTTATAAACCTTTGCTTAACAAGCACCAATGATCAGTTTAGAATATCATTTTAACTTTCCGATTAACTTGACATGTCTACACTGAATCGTCCGTAACTTTTTTATTTAGAGTTCAAAATGACTCGAATCCAACACGCACGTTAACCTAGTTCAATTCTCTATATTGTGACAAAATTGAAGATTGAAATAGCATTAACTAAGCCTCCAAGTAATCCAATCTATCCCAAACAACGTGGAGGCATGCATTATGCACCAATGATCAGTTTAGAATGAACATTTTAACTAACCGTTTACCTTTACATGTACGCAATAAATAGTCCGTAACTTTTGATTTAGAGTTCAAGATAACACGAAACCAATGCCCACGTTAAGCTAGCTCAATTATCTATTGTGACAAAATTTAACATTGCAATAGCAACGAAAAGCTTCCGAGTAATCTAATCTAATCCCAAACTACCTGATGCCATGCATTATGCTTCATTTATAATCCTTTACTCAAGGAGAACCAATCATCAGTTTAGAATTATCATTTTAACCGGCTGATCAATTTAACATTTCCGCACTAAATCATCTTTAACTTTTGATTTAGAGCTCAAAATAGCATGAGTCCAATGCCCACAGTAACCTAGCTCAATTTTTCATATTGTGACAACATTTAAGATTGAAAGAGCTACTACAAAGCCCCAACGTAATCCAATGTATCCCAAACTGCGTGATGCCATGCACTATGCTTCATTTAAAAGCCTCTACTCAAGTAACACCAAGGACTAGTTTAGAATTATCATTTTAACTGACTGATCAACTTGACATTTACGCACTAAATCGCTCGTAATTTTTTATTTAGAGTTCAGAGTGACACGAATCCAACACGTACGTTAAGCTAGCTCAATTTTCTGTATTGTGAAAGTTTAACCCCAAAATAGCTAAGAAAAATCCTCAATGTAGTCCAATCTATCCCATATTGTGTGATGTCATGCATTATGCTTCATTTATAAGCTTTTACTCAAGGAGCTTGAATGATCAGTTTAGAATGATCATTTTAATTGTCTGCTCAACTTGACATGTCCACACTAAATCGTTTGTAACTTTTGATTAAGTGTTCAAAACGGCACGAATCAAACACCCACGTCAAGCTACCTCAATTTTCTATATTCTGCCAAAATTTAACACCGAAAAAACTATGATAAAGCCACCAAGTAATTCAATCTATCCAAATTTGCGTGATGCCATGCATTATGCTTCATTTATAAGCCTTTACTTAAGGAGCACCAATGAACAGTTTAGAATGATCATTTTAACTGGCTGATCAACTTGACATGTCTACACTAAATAGTCCATAACTTTTCATTTAGAGGTAAGAATGACACGAATCCAATGCCCACGTTCAGCTAGCTAAATTTTCTATATTGTGATAAAATTTTAGATTGAAAGAGCTATGAAAAAGCCTCCAAGTAATCCAATATATCCCAAACTGAATGACGTCCAGCACTATGCTTCATTTATAAGCCTTCCCTCAAGGAGCACCAATGATCAGTTTAGAATGATCATTTTAACTGGCCGATCAACTTAACATGTCAGCACTAAATCGTCCAAAGTTTTAATTAGAGTTCATAATGACACGAATCCAATGCCCACGCTAAACTAGCTCAATTTTCTATATTGTGATAGAATTTAAGACTGAAATAGCTACGACAAAGCCTCCAAGGAATCCAATCTATCCCAAACTATGTGATGCGATGCATACTGATTCATTTATAAGCCTTTCCTCAAGGAGCACCAATGATTAGTTTAGAATGATCATTTTAACTCGCCGATCTACTTGACATATACACACTCAATCGTCCATAACTTTTGATTTAGAGTTCAGAATGACATGAATCCAATGCCCTCGTTAAGCTAGCTGAATTTTCTATATTGTGGCAAAATTTAGGACCTAAATAGCTATGAAAAAGCCTCCAAGTAGTTCAATCTATCCCAAACTGCGTTATGCCATGTATAATGCTTTATTTATAATCCTTTATTTAAGGAGCACCAATGATCAGTTTAAAATAATTATTTTAAGTAGCTAATCAACTTAAAATTTCAGCACTAAATCGTCTTTAACTTTTGATTTTGAGCTGAAAAAGACATGAGTCCAACCCCCACGTTAAGCTAGCTCAATTTTCCATATTGTGACAACATTTGAGACTGAAAGAGATACGAAAAAGCCTCCAAGTAATCCAATATATCCCAAACTGCGTGATGTCATGCATTATGCTTCATTTATAGGCCTTACTCAAGGAGCAACAATGATCAGTTTAAAATGATCATTTAAACTATCCGATCAACTTGACATGTCTACAGTTAATTGTCCGTAACGTTTTGATTCCGAGTTCAGAATGACACGAATCCAACACCCACATTAACCTACCTCAATTTTCTATATTGTGCCAAATTTTAAGATAGAAATAGCAACAAAAAAAGTCTTTCATAAAATAATAAATACTCCAATTAATCAACATTTGATATTGAAAGAGCTACGAAAAAGGCTTCAATTAATCCAATGTATCATAAACAGCGTGATGCGATGCATTATGCTTAATTTATAAGTCTTTACTCAAGGAGCACCAATGATCAGTTTAAAATGATCATTTAACTGGCCGATCAATTTAACATGTCCGCACTACATTGTCTATAACTTTTGATTTAGAGTTTAGAATGACACGAATCCATTGCCCACGTTAAGCTAGCTCAATATTCTATATTGTGACAACATTTGAGACTGAAAGAACTATGACAAAGCCTCCATGTAATCCAATGTATCGCAAAACTGTGTGATGCCATGCATTATGCTTCGTTTAAAAGCCTTTACTGAAGGAGCACCAATGATAAGTTTAGGAAGTTAATTTTAACTGGTCGATTAACTTGACATGTGCGCACTAAATCGTACGTAACTTTTGTATTTGAGTTCAAAATGAGACGAGTCCAACACCCATGTTAAGATAGCTCAATTTTCTATGTTATGACAAGACTTAAAACCAAAATAGGTACGACAAAGCTTTTAAATAATCAAATCTATACCCAATAGCGTGATGGCATGCATTATGCTTCATCCATAAGCCTTTAGTTAAGGAGCACCAATGATCAGTTTAGAATGATCATTTTAACTAGCTGATCAACTTGACATGTCCGCAAGAAATCGTCTTTAACTTTTGATTTAGAGATCAAAATGTTATGAGTCCAACGCCCAGGTTAAGCTAGCTCAATTTTCCATATTATGACAACATTTGAGACTGAAAGATCTACTTCAAAGCCTCCAAGTAATCCAATGTATCCCAAACTGCATGATTTCCTGCATTATGTTTATTTATAAGCCTTTTCTCAAGGAGCACCAATGAGCAATTTAGAATGATATTTTTCACTGGATGATCAACTTGACATGTCCGCTCTAAATTGTCTGTACCTTTTTATTTAGAGTTGAAAGTGACACGAATACAACACCCACCTTAAAGTAGCTCAATATTCTATATTGTGACAAGTTTTGAGACTGAAAGATCTACTAAAAAGCCTCCAAGTAATCCAATGTGTCCTAACCTGCATGATGCAAAGCGTTATGCTTCATTTATAAGCTTTTACTCAAGTAGCCCCAATGATCAGCTTAGAATGATACTTTTAACTGAACGATTAACTTGACATGTCCGCACTAAATCGTTTGTAAAAGTTAAAAGTGAGACAAATCCAACGCCCACGTTAAGCTAGCTCAATTTTCAATATTGTGACAAGATTTGAGACTGAAAGAGCTACTACAAAGCCTCCAAGTAATCCAATGTATCCTAAGCTGCATGATGCTAAGCGTTATGCTTCATTTATAAGCTTTTACTAAAGGACCACAAATGATCAGTTTAGAATAATATTTTTAGCTGGACGATTAACTTGACATGTCCGCACTAAATTGTGTGTAACTTGCTATTTAAAGTTGAAAGTGAGACGAATCCAACGCCCACGTTAAACTAGCTCAATTTTCCATATTGTGACGAGATTTGAGACTGAAAGAGCTACTACAAAGCCTCCATGTAATCCAATGTATCTCAAACTGCATGATTCCATTTGTTATGCATCATTTATAACGCTTTACCCAAGGAGCACCAATGATCACCTTATAATGATATTTTGAACTGGCCGATATCAACTTGACATGTCCGCACTAAATCGTCCGTAACTATTGATTTAGAGTTTAGAATGACATGAATCCAACGTCATGTTAAGCTAGCTCAATATTCTTTATTGTGACAACATTTGAGATGGAATGAGGTATGACACATACTCCAAATAATCCAATGTATCCCAAACTACGTGATATCATGCATTATGCTTCATTTATAAGCCGTTACTCAAGGAGCACCAACGAACAATTTAGAATGATCATTTTAACTAGCTGATCTACTTGACATGTCAGCACTAAATCATCTTTAACTGTTGATATAGAGCTCAAAATGACATGAGTCCATCGCCCATGTTAAGCTAGCTTAATTTTCCATATTGTGACAGCATTTTGAGACTGAAAAAGCTACGAAAAAGCCTCCAAGTAATCCAATGTTTTGAAAAATGCGTGATGCCATGCATTATACTTCATTCATAAGCCTTTAATAAGGGAGCACCAATGATCAGTTTCGAATGCCTTATGGCCTGGAATCTCACAGGCCTCTCCATGCGCTCCAACCTCTCGCCTATGGATGCGAGTTGCGTTTGGAGGGTGGTGAACATGGCCATCATGGCTTCGGTTGCTTCCCTATTTTCTTCTGCCATTGCATACTACAAAGAAAGAAGACAAGTTACGATACTCCTAAATTATTAGGAGGGTTTTCTTTTATAAGCGGATTCGAAAAAATGAAAAAAGGAAAAAATCTGAGAATTGGAAATTCGAAAATATGAAGATTTGAATAAAAGGAAACTTTCTTGACAACTAGTGCTAGCTGTCCAATTCGAAATCTTTTGGTATTTTTCCTATTTTATTTTCTTTTGTTTTTCTTTTCTTTTAATTTAACTTAAAAATAATAGAAATATGATTTTAACAAAAAGGAAAGTCGAATATAACAACGCAAGAATGATTCTAGAACCTAGTGCTGCACGTGGGAACTAGATGCACTCGGTATGAGTTTAGAAGTTATTTTTTTTTATTTTCTTGAAGGGAACTTAAACAAACGCAATAACAAGAAATAAAACAAGCTAAAGGATAGAAACAACCGGGTTTAGGAGCTTTAAGCTCTGATACCAAAATGATACAAGCCTTGATTCAAGGATGTATGCGCGTGGGGTGTTTGGAGAAGTTTAGGTGAGAAACTCGACCTTAGACTTCTTGGATAGGGGTTTTTGGGTTGGTATTCGATGGAAAGGTGAATTGAACCACACGAGGGATGATGAACCTCGTGATAAATCACAAACTTAGAGTTAGGAGGGCTGGTCTCAACTAGATTCTAAGCGCACAAGATTCTTGAGAGAAAACTTGTTGGGAAAAAGTTCTATCTTTATTAATATCAAAAAGGTTGTCGAACTACAATGCTGGAAGGAGCCTTATTAATATGCTCGACAGCTTGACCTTCTAGGGTCGACTCAAATAAAGAAAAGGAAAGTTTACAAAAGTGCACAAATGGAAAAGATACAAAAGTGTATAACCGAAAAAGGACCTATTCCTAAAATGTTCTTGACTCAAAAATGTAAAGCATCTAGATCCTACCCTGCAAAACAGAAAGAGGCATATATTCGAATTGAAACTTACCTTAACTTACCTCATGGCCAAGAAATGGAAGGTGGCCGTCCTTGTGGCATGCACGCGCCTTGCTCCTAGTCTTCGACTTGGAGTAGGGTTAAGAATCTTTGGGCCCTGACCTCTCTTGCCACTA
Organism: Pugionium dolabratum; assembly: GCA_018901945.1. Lineage (NCBI taxonomy): Eukaryota > Viridiplantae > Streptophyta > Magnoliopsida > Brassicales > Brassicaceae > Pugionium > Pugionium dolabratum. The sequence goes on from JAEVFF010000280.1 coordinate 468,713, forward strand.
AAGCCCAAGTCTCTGATGTCCCTTGTGTTGTTGAGAAGCCTTTGGACTCTACTTTGCACTTCTGGCCCATTGTCCTTAGTTGATCTTCCTCTAGGAGCTTGTCGACCCATAAGCTGAATTTGTGGAAGAGTGCCCTTGATCTGCTTCTTGTCATTGCTCCTTGAGGTACCACTGGTGTAGATACTTCCTCTAGGTGCATGTCCTGGAGCTGGTAGCTCATCTGGTCCGAGTCTTCTTGTGTAGAAGTTGAATTGCTCGTGCACTCGGCTGGATCGGCTGTACCTGCTGGAATGTGCGAGGTACTGGCCAGAATGCCTTCAGAACCGGCCAAGTTGATCCCGGAGTCGGTGGCATCACCAAGGGGACCGGCGGTGTCATCCACGTCGCCACCAAGTGTGCCGGAAGCTTGGGCCTCTCTGCCGGCAATGCTGGTTGCTCTGGTCCTTGTGGTCGAGGGTCCGGCGGTACTGCTTGGGCCGGCAGGCGTGCCAGATGGTCCGGCTGTCTCGGGCAAGCTTCCGGGTCGGCCAGTCTGGTCTCCTGGCTGGATGTACGACCTGATGTCCTCATCATTCCCTCCCTCTTCAGTAGGTTTTGTCCTAAAAACTGGTTCATCTGCATGGAAAGGGGCTAAGTCAGTAACATTGAACGTATTGGACACATTAAACTCACCTGGCAGCTCGATCCGGTAGGCGTTGTTGTTAATCCTCTCGAGCACTCTGAATGGTCCATCTCCTCTTGGTGCTAGCTTGGAACTCCTTAGGTTTGGGAACCTCTCCTGCCGTAGTTGTAGCCACACCCAATCGCCTGGTTGAAAGATCACCTCCCTTCTTCCCTTGTTGGCATGAGTCACGTACTGTCCGGTCCTCTTCTCCAAGTTTTCTGCTACCTTCTGGTGTAACCTCCTTATGAACTCTGCCTTGGATGCTCCGTTGAGGTTTGTCATCTCAGCAGGTGGTAGTGGCGTTTGCTCCAATGGGGTGAGAGGGTTGAAGCCGTATACTACTTCAAATGGTGTCTTCTTGGTTGCTGAGTGCACGGCTCGGTTGTAAGCAAACTCTATGAATGGAAGGCACTCCACCCAAGTCTTTAGGTTCTTCCCTAGTGTAGTCCTGAGAAGAGTTGATAGTGTCATGTTGACAACTTCAGTTTGGCCATCGGTTTGAGGATGGCAGGTGGTAGAGAAAAGTAGCTTCGTGCCTAGCTTTCTCCAAAGGGTCCTCCAGAAATGGCTGAGGAACTTGGTGTCCCTGTCTGATACGATGGTCCTTGGCATTCCATGAAGCCGTACTATCTCCCTGAAGAACAGCTCAGCTGTTTGTGTGGCATCATTGACATTGGCACACGGAATGAAGTGCGCCATCTTGGAGAATCTGTCCACCACTACAAAGATTGCATCTTTGTGGTTGATCTTGGGCAGACCTAGAACAAAATCCATCGAGATGTCCACCCATGGATGTGTTGGTATGGGCAGTGGGAGATACAACCCGTGAGGTTGCACTCGGGACTTTGCCTTCTTGCAAGTGATGCATCTTGCACAATGAGCTTCTACTGTCCTCTTGATGTGTGGCCAGTAGAAGTGCTCCTTGACCACTGCTAGAGTCTTGTCGACACCAAAGTGGCCCATGAGTCCTCCTCCATGAGCTTCTCGGATGATAAGCTCCCTTAATGATCCTTGTGGTATGCACAGCCTTCTTTCTCGGAACAAGAATCCCTCATGGATGTAGAATTTGCCATGACTCCCTGTGCTACACTCCTTGTAGCTCTCAGCAAGTCAGGATCATCCTTGTATAGATCCTTGATGTGCTCGAATCCTAGGACCTTTGCCTCCATGGTTGATATCAAGGCAAACCTCCTTGATAGTGCATCGGCTACCACATTGTCTTTGCCCTTCTTGTACTTGATGATGTACGGGAAGGTCTCTATGAACTCCATCCACCTGGCATGTCTCCTCTTGAGATTGGTTTGTCCTCTGAGGTGTTTGAGAGTCTCGTGATCAGTGTGGATCACAAACTCCTTGGACAGCAAGTAATGCTGCCAAGTCTCCAATGCTCGGACAAGGGCATAGAGGTCCTTGTCATAAGTGGGGTAGTTCAGTGAGGCACCACCTAGCTTCTCACTGAAGTATGCCACTGGTCTCCCTCCTTGGGTTAGCACTGCTCCTATGCCTATTCCAGAGGCATCACACTCCACTTCAAACGTCTTGTTGAAGTCGGGCAGGACTAGCACTGGTGCATGTGTAAGGCTGTCCTTCAAGGCCTGGAATTCAAAATTGACATGTCCATTTAACTAGCCGATAAACTTGACATGTCCATACTAAATCGTACGTAAATTTGTAGTAGAATTCAAAATGACATGAATCCAACGCCCACGTTAAGCTAGCTCAATATTTTATATTGTGACGAAATTTAAAACCAAAACTGCAATGACAAAGCCTCTAAGTAAGCCAATGTTTCCCAAACTGCATGATGCCACACATTATGCTTAATTTAAAAACCTTTACTCAAGCAGCACCAATGATCAATTTAGAATGATCATTTTAACTTGACATATATGCACTAAATCTTCCATAACATTTGATTTAGAGTTCAGAATGACACGAATCCAACGCCCACGTTAAACAAGCACAATTTTCATTATGTTACAACATTTGAGAGGGAAATAGCTACCACAAAGCCTTCAAGTAATCCAATCTATTGTAAACAACGTGATTTCATGCATTGGGCTTCATTTATAAGAGTTTACTCAAGGAGCACTAATGATCACTTTAGAATGATCTCTTTAACTGTCTGGTCAACTTGACATGTACGCACTAAATCATCCGTAACTTTTGATTTTGATTTCAGAATGACACGAATCAAACACCCACGTTAAACTAGCTCAAATTTGTATATTGTGAAAACATATGACTGAAAGAGCAACCACAAAGCGTTCAAGTAATCCAATCTATCCTAAATTGCATGATGACATGCATTATGCTGCATTTATAAGCGTTTACTGAAGGAGCACTAATGATGAGTTTACAATGATCAGTTTGTAATGATCAATTTAGCTAGCCGATAAACATGATATATCTGCACTAAATCGTATGTAACTTTTGAGTTACATATCAGAATGACATGAATCCAGTGCCCACGTTAAGCTAGCTCACCTTTCTATTTTGTGACAATATTTGAAACTGAAGGAGCTACGACAAAGCCTCCATGTAATCCAATGTATTCTAAACTCCGTGATGCCATGCATTATGCTTCATTTATAAGCTTTACTCAAGGAGCAACAATGATCCGTTTAGAATGATCATTTTAACTGGCCGATCAACTTAAAATGTACGCACTAAATAGTCCATAACTTTTGATTTAGAGTTAAGAGTGACACGAATCCAACACGTTGAACTAGCTCAATTTTCTATATTGTGACAACATTTGAGACTGAAAGAGCTACCACAAAGCCTTCAAGTTGTCCACCCTATCCTAAACTGCGTGAAGGCATGCATTATGCTTCATTTATAAGCCTTTACTCAAGGTGCACTAATGATCAGTTTAGAATGATCACTGTAACTGGCCGATCAACTTGACATGTCTGCACTAAATCGTTGGTAGCATTTAATTTAGAGTTTAGCATGACACTAATACAATGCTCATGTTAAACTAGCTGAATTTTCTATATTGTGACGACATTTGAGTCTAAAAGAGCTAGGACAAAGCCTTCAAGTAATCCATTCTATCCTAAACTGCGTAATGCCATGCATTATGTTTCAGTTATAAGCCTTTACTCAAGGAGCACAAATGATCAGTTTAGAATCATTACTTTACAACATCACTTTAACTGGCCGATCAGCTTGACATGTCTGCACTAAATCATGCGTAACTTTTGATTTAGAGTTCAAAATTTTACAAATTCAACACCCACGTTAAACTAGCTCAAGTTTTGACATTGTGACAACATTTGAGACTGAAAGAGCAACCACAAAGCCTTCAAGTAATCCAATCTATTCTAAAAATCATGATGTCATGCATTATGATTCATTTATAAGCGTTTACTCAAGGAGCACTGATGATGAGTTCAGAATGATCAGTTTAGAATGATCTCTTTAACTGTCCAGTCAACTTTACATGTCCGCACTAAATCGTCTGTAACTTTTGATTTAGAGTTCAGAATGACACGAATCCAACACCAACGGTTGCCTAGCTCAATTTGCTATATTGTGAAAACATTTGAGACTGAAAGAGCATCCACAAAGGCTTCAAGTAATCCATTCTATCCTAAACTGTGTGATGCCATGCATTATCCTTCATTTCTAAGCGTTTACTCAAGGAGCACAAATGATGAGTTTAAAATGATCAGTTTAGAATTACCTCTTTAAATGGCCACCCAACTTTACATGTACACACTAAATCGTGCGTAACTTTTGATTTAGAGTTCAGAATGACACGATCCGACGCCCACGTTAAACAAGCTCAATTTTCTATATTGTGACAATATTTAAGACAGAAAGAGCAACCACAAAGCCTTCAAGTAATCCAATCTATCCTAAATTGCGTGATGCCGTGCATTATGCTTCATTTATAAGCGTGTACTCAAGGAGCACTAATCATCAGGTTAGAAGGATCACTTTAGAATGATCATTTTAACTGGCTGATGTACTTGACATGTACACACTAAATCCTCCGTAACTTTTGATTTAGAGTTTTGAATGACACGAATCCAACGCCCAGGTTAAACGAGCACAAATGTCTATATTTTGACAACATTTTAGACTGAAAGAGCTACCACAAAGCCTTCAAGTAAATCAATCGATCCTAAACTGTGTGATGCCATGCATTATGCTTCATTTATAAGCATTTACTCACGGAGCATTAATGATCAATTTAAAATGATCAGTTGAGAATGATCAGTTTAGAATGATCAGTTTAGAATGATCAGTTTAGAATGATCACTTTAACTGGCCAATCATCTTGACAAGTCCACACTAAATTGTACGTAACATTTGATTCAGAGTTCAGACTCACACGAATCTAATACCCATTTTAAGCTAGCTCAATTTTCTATATCATGATAAAATTTAACGCCGAAATAGCTATGACAAAGCCTCCACGTAATCCAATCTATCCCAAACTGCGTTATGCCATTCATTATGCTTCATTTGTAAACCTTTGCTCAATTAAAAGCAATGATTAGTTTAGAATGATCAGTTTGGAATGATCAATTTAACTTGCTGAGAAACATGACATGTTGCACTAAATCGTCTGTAACTTTTTTTTTACAGTTCAGAATGACATGTATTGAATGCCTACGTTAAGCTAGCTCAATTTTCTATATTGTGAAAAATTTAAGAACAAAATAGCAACGACAAAGCCTCCATGTAATCCAATGTATACCAAATTGCATGATGCCATGCATTATGCTTCGTTTATAAACCATTACTCAAGGAGCCCCAATGATCAGTTTAGAATGATCATTTTAACTGGCCAATCAAATTGACATGTACGCACTAAATTGTCCCTCACTTTTGATTTAGAGTTCAGAATGATACGACTCCAACGCCTACGTTAAACTAGCTGAATTTTCAATATTGTGACAATATTTGAGACTGAATGAGCTACCAAAAAGTCTTCAAGAAATCCAATCTATCCTAAACTGCATGATGCCAAGCATTAGCTTCATTTATAAGCGTTTACTCAAGGAGAACTAATGGTCAATTTAAAATGATAAGTTTAGAATGATCACCTTAACTGGGCGGTCAATTTTACATGTCCGCACTAAACCGTCGATAATTTTTTTTTAGCGTTCAGAATGACACGAATCCAACGCCCACGTTAAGGTATCGACATTTTCTATATTGTGACAACATTTGAGACTGAAAAAGCACCACGAAGCCTATAAGTAATCGAATCTATCCTAAACGCATGATGTCATGCATTATGCTTCATTTATAAGCGTTTACCAAGGAGCACTAATGATCAGGTTAGAATGATCACTTAAACTGGCCAATAAACTTCACATGTCCGCATTAAATCGTGCGTAACTTTTGATTTAGAGGTCAGAATGACATGAATCCAATGCCCTCGTTAAACTAGCTCAATTTTTTATATTGTGACAACATTTGAGACAGAAAGAGCTACGACAAAGCCTCCAAGTAATCCAAAGTATCGCAAACTGCGTGATTCCATGCATTTTGCTTCATTTATAAGCCTTTACTCAAGGAGCACTAATGATCAGTTTAGAATGATCAGTTTAGAACGATCACTTTAAGTGGCCGATAAACTTGACATGTATGCACTAAATCGTCCGTAACTTTTGATTTAGAGTTCAGAAATACATGAATCCAACGCCCACATTAAATTTGCTCAATTTTCTATATTGTGATAACATTTGACACTGAAAGAGCTAACCCAAAGCCTGCAAGTAATCCAATCTATCCTAATTTGTTGGATGGCATGCATTATACTTCATGTATAAGCCTTTACTCAAAGAGCACTAATGATCAGTTTAGAATGAACAGTTTAGAATGATCACTTTAGAATGATCACTTTAACTGGCCGATCAACTTGACATGTCCGCTTTAAATCATCCGTAACTTTTGATTTTGAGTTCAGAATGACACGAATCCAACGCCCAGGTTAAATGAGCTCAATTTTCTATATTTTGACAACATTTGAGACTGAAAGAGCTACCACAAAGCCTTCAAGTAAATCAATCGATCCTAAAATGTTTGATGCCATGCATTATGCTTCATTTATAAGCCTTTACTCACGGAGCATTAATCATCAGTTTAAAATGATCAGTTTAGAATAATCACTTTAGAATGATAACTTTAACTGGCCGATCATCTTGACATGTCCACACTAAATCGTACGTAACATTTGATTTAGAGTACAGAATCACACGAATCTAATACCCATGTTAAACTAGCTCAATTTCCTATATCATGAAAAAATTTAAGACCGAAATAGCTACGACAAATCCTCCAAGTAATCCAATCTATCACAAACTGCGTTATGCCATTCATTATGCTTCGTTTGTAAACCTTTGCTCAATTAGCACCAATGATTATTTTAAAATGATCAGTTTGGAATTATCAATTTAACTAGCTGAGAAACATGACATGTTGCACTAAATCGTCTCTAACTTTTTTTTACAGTTAAGAATGACATGAATTGAATGCCTACGTTAAGCTAGCTCAATTTTTTATACTGTGAAAAAATTTAAGAACGAAATAGCTACGAAAAAGCCTCCAAGTAATCCAATGTATACCAAATTGCATGATGCCATGCATTATGCTTCGTTTATAAACCATTACTCAAGGAGCCACAATGATAAGTTTAGAATGATCATTTTAACTGGCCAATCAATTGACATGTACGCACTAAATCGTCTGTCACTTTTGATTTAGAGTTCAGAATGACACGACTCCAACGCCTACGTTAAACTAGCTGAATTTTCAATATTGTGACAATAATTGAGACTGAATGAGCTACCACAAAGTCTTCAAAAAATCCAATATATCCTAAACTGCATGATGCCAAGCATTAGCTTCATTTATAAGCATTTACTCAAGGAGAACTAATGATCAGTTTAAAATGATAAGTTTAGAATGATCACTTTAACTGGGCGGTCAACTTTACATTTCCGCACTAAATCGTCCATAATTTTTTTTTAGCATTCAGAATGACACGAATCCAACGCCCACAGTAAGGTATCTACATTTTCTTTATTGTGTCAATATTTGAGAGTGAAAAAGCACAACAAAGACTTCAAGTAATCCAATCTATCCTAAATGCATGATGTCCTGCATTATGCTTCATTTATAAGCGTTTACCAAGGAGCACTAATGATCAGGTTAGAATGATCACTTAAACTGGCCAATAAACTTCACATATCCCCATTAAATCGTGTGTAACTTTTGATTTAGAGTTCAAAATGACATGAATCCAATGCCCTCGTTAAACTAGCTGAATTTTCTATATTCTAACAACATTTGAGACTGAAAGATCTACAACAAAGCCAAAAAGTAATCCAAAGTATCCCAAACTACGTGATTCCATGTATTATGCTGCATTTATAACCCTTTACTCAGGAGCACTAATGATGAGTTTAGAATGATCAGTTTAGAACGATCACTTTAACTGGCCGATCAATTTGACATGTATGCACTAAATCGTCCGTAACTTTTGATTTAGAGTTCAGAAATACATGAATCCAACGCCCACGTTAAACTTGCTCAATTTTCTATATTGTGAAAAAAATTTGACACCGAAAGAGCTAACCCAAAGCCTTCAAAAATCCAATATATCCTAATTTGTTAGATGGCATGCATTATACTTCATTTATAAGCCTTTACTCAAGGAGCACTAATGATCAGTTTAGAATGAACAGTTTAGAATGATCACTTTAGAATGATCACTATAACTGGCAGATCAACTTCACATGTCCGCTCTAAATCATCCGTAACTTTTGATTTTGAGTTCAGAATGACACAAATCCAATGCCCACGTTAAATTAGCTCAATTTTCTATATTGTGACAAAATTTATGATTGAAAGAGCAACCACAAAATCTTCAAGTAATCCAATCTATCCTAAACTGCGTGATGCCATGCACCATGCTTCATTTATAAGGTTTTACTCAAGCAGCACTAATAATGAGTTTTGAATGATTAGTTCAGAATGATCACATTAACTGGGTGATCAACTTTACATGTCCGCACTAAATCGTCTATAAGTTTTAATTTGGAGTTCATAATTACAAGAATCTAACGCCCACGTTAAGCTAGCTCAATATTTTATATTATCAGAAAAATTAAGACCGAAATAGCTACGACAAAGCCTCCAAGTAATCCAATCCATCCAAAATTGCTTGATGACATGCATTATGCTTCATTTATACGACTTTACTCAATGAGCAACAATGATTAGTTTGTAATGATCATTTTAACTAGCTGATCAACTTGACATGTCCGCAACAAATAGTCTATAAAACAATTGATTTAGAGCTCAAAATGACATGAATCCAACATCCACGTTAATCTAGCTCAATTTTCAATATTAAGACAACATTTAAGAGTGAACAAGCTACGACAAAGCCTACAAGTAATCCAATGTATCCCAGAATTCGTGATGCCATGCATTATGCTCAATTTGTAAACCTTTGCTCAATGAGCACCAATGATCAGTTTACAATCATCAATTTAACTATCCGATAAACTTGACATGTCCGCACTAAATCGTCTGTAACTTTCAATTTAGAGTTCACAGTGACATGAATCCAATGCCCACATCAAGCTAACTCAATTTTCTATATCGTGATGAAATTTAAGATCAAAATAACTACGACAAAGTGCCCAAGTAATCCAATATATCCCAAACTACGTGATGTCATGCATTATGCTTCATTTGTAAAACTTTGCTCAATGAGCACCAATGATCAGTTTAGAATGATCATTTTAACTAGCTCATCAACTTTACATGTCCGCAATAAGTCATCTTTAACATTTGATTTAAAAGCCAAAATGACATCAATCCAATGCTCGCATTAATCTTGCTCAATGTTCAATATTGTGACAACATTTGAGACTGAAAGAGCTACGACAAAGCCTTCAAGTAATCCAACGTATCCCAAACTGTGTGATGCCATGCATTATGATTCATTTATAAGGCTTTACTCAACGAGAAACAATGATCAGTTTAGAACTATCGTTTTAACTGGTCGATCATTTTGACATGTCAGTCGTAAATCATCCGTATTTTTTTATTTGGAGTTCAGAATGAAACGAATCAAACGCCCATGTTAAGCTAGCTCAATATTCTATATTGTTACAAAATTTAAGATCCAAATAGCTACGACAAAGCCTCCAAATAATCCAATCTATGCCAAATTGCGTGATGCCATGCATTATGCTTCATTTTGACGTCTTTACTCTATGAGGACCAATGATTAAATTGGAATGATCATTTTAATTAGCTGACCAACTTGGCATGTCCACACTAAATCGTCTTTAACATTTGTTTAAAGGCTCAAATTATATGAATCCAACGCCTACATTAATCTAACTCAATTTAAGATATTGTGACAAAATTTATATTCTATATTGTGAAAAATGTAAGACCAAAATATGTACGAAAAGCCTCCAAGTAATCAAATCTATGCCAAATTGCGTGATGCCATGACTTATGTTTCATTTATACGCCTTTACTTAATGAGCACCAATGATCAGTTTAGAATTATCATTTTAACTGGCCGTTCAACTTGATATGTACGCACTAAATTGTCTCTAGCTTTTGATCTAGAGTTCAGAATGACACGAATCCAATGCCCACGTTAAGCTAGCCCAATCTTCTATATTGTGACAATATTTGAGACTAAAACAACTAGGAAAAAGCATCCAGGTGATTTAATCTATCCCAAACTGCGTGATGCCATGCATTATGCTTCATTTGTAAAACTTTGCTTGATGAGCACCAATGGTCACTTTAAAATGATCAATTTAACTATCTGATAAACTTGATATGTCCGCACTAAATCATCTGAAACTTTTGATTTAGAGTTCAGAATGTCACGAATCCAATGCCCACATTAAGGTAGCTCAGTATTCTATATTGTGACCGAAATAGCTATGACAAAGCCTCCAAGTAATCCAATGTATCCCAAACTGCGTGATGCCATGCGTTATCCTTCATTTATGTGTTTCTCAATGAGCACCAATGATCAGTTTATAATGATCAATTTCAGTAGCTGATAAACTTGACATATCCACATTAAATCATTCATAACTTCTGATTTAGAGTTCAGACTGACAAGAATCCAATGCCAACGTTAAGCTAACTCAATTTTCTATATTGTGATAAAATTTAAGATCAAAATAACTACGAAAAAGCATCCAAGTAATCCAATCTATCCCAAACTACGTGATGCCATGCATTATGCTTCATTTGTAAACCTTTGCTCAATGATCACCAATGATGAGTTTAGAATGCTCATTTTAACTAGCTCATCAACTTGGCATGTCCGACTAAATCTTCCTTAACATTTGATTTAGAGTCAAAATGATATGAATCCAACGTCACGTTAATCTAGCTCAATGTTCAATATTTTGACAACATTTGAGACTGATAGAGCTACGAAAAAGCCTCCAAGTAATCCAATGTATCCCATACTTCGTGATGTCATGCATTATGCTTCATTTCTAAGGCTTTGCTCAATGAGCACCAATGATCAGTTTAGTATGATCATTTGAACTGGTCGATCAACTTGACATGTCCGCACAAAATCGTCTGTAACTTTTGATTTAGAGTTTAGAATGACACGAATCCAACGCACAGGTTAAGTCACCTCAATTTTCTACATTTTAATAAAATTTAAGACCACAATAGCTATGACAAAGCATCCAAGTAATCCAGTGTATCCCAAACTGGGCGATGCCATTCACTATGCTTCATTTGTAAACCTTTGCTCAATGAACTCCAATGATCAGTTTAGAATGATCAATTTAACTAGCGGATTAACTAGATATGTCCGCACTAAATCATACGTAACTTTTGATTTTGAGTTTAGAATGACACGAATCCAACACCCACATTAAGGTATTTCAACATTCTTTATTGTGACAAAATTTAAGACCAAAATAGATACAAGAAAGCCTCCAAGTAGTCCAATATATCCCAAACTGCGTGATGCCATGCATTATGCTTCATTTATGCATTACTCAATGAGCACCAATGATAAGTTAAGAAATCGTCTTTAACATTTGATCTAGAGCTCAAAATGATATGAATCCAAAACCCACGTTAATCTATCTCAATTTTCAATTATATGACTACATTTACGGCTGAAAGAGCTATGACAAAGCTTCCAAGTAATCCAATGCATCCCAAACTGCGTGATGCCATTCATTATGCTTTATTTATAAGCCTTTACTCAAGCAAAACCAATGATCAGTTTAGAATTATCGTTTTAACTGGTCGATCAACTTGAAATGTCTACACTAAATCATCCGTATTTTTTTATTTGGAGTTCAGAATAAGATGAATCAAACGCCCACGTTAAGCTAGCTCAATATTCTATATTGTGACAAAATTTAAGACCCAAATAGCTATGAAAAATCCTCCAAGTAAACAATATATCTCAAATTGTATGATGCCATGCATTATGTTTCATTTATACGCCTTTACTCTATGAATACAAATGATCAGTTTAGAATGATCATTTTAACTAGCTGATCAACTTGGCATGTCCACACTAAATTGTAAGTAACTTTTTATTTAGAGCTCAAAATAACATGAATCTAACGCCCACGTTAAGCTAACTCAATTTTTCATATTGTGAAAACATTTGAGAGTCAAAGAGCTTTGACAAAGCGTCCAAGTAATCCAATCTATTCCAAACTGCGTGATGCCATGCATTATGCATCATTTATGCGTTTCTCAATGAGCACCAATGATCAATTTTCAATGATATATTTAACTAGCCGATAAACTTAACATGTCCGCACAAAATCGTCCGTAATTTCTGATTTAGAGTTTAGAATGACACGAATCTGACGCCCTTGGTAAGCAAACTCGATATTCTATATTTTGACAAAATTTAAGAACGAAGTAAATACGACAAAACCTCCATGTAATCATATCTATCCCAAACTGTCTGATGCCATACATTATGCTTCATTTGTAAACCTTTACTCAAGGAGAACCAATGATGAGTTTAGAAATATCATTTTAACTGGTTGATCAACTTGATATTTCTGCACTAAATCATCCGTATTTTTTTATTTAGAGTTCAGAATGAGACAGATCAAATGCCCACGTTAAGCTAGCTCCCTATTCTATATTGTGAAGAAAGTTAATCCAAATTGTTACGATAAAGCCTCTAAGTAATCCAATCTATCCCAAACTGTGTGATGCCATGCATAATGTTTCATTTATAAGCCTTTAATCAAGGAGCACCAATGATCAGTTTAGAATGACCACTTTAACTAGCCGATAAACATGACATGTCCGCACCAAATCGTTTGTAACTTTTGATTTAGAGTTCAGAATGATATGAATCCAATGCCCACGTTAAGCTAGCTCAGTTTTCTATGCTGTGACAAAATTTAAGACTGACATAGCTAAAACAAGGTTTCCAATTTATCAAATGTATCCCAAACTGAATGATACAATGCATTATGCTTCATTTTTAAGCCTTTACTAAAGGAGCATCATTGATCACTTTAGAATGTTCATTTTAACTGGCTGATAAACTTGACATTTATGCACTAAATCGTCCGTAACTTTTGGATTTAGAGTTTAGAATGACACGAGTACAACGCCCACGTTAACCTAAGTCAATTTTTTATATTGTGACAACATTTGAGACTGAAAGAGCTACCAACAAAAAGCCTTCAAGTAATCCAATCTATCTTGAAATACAAGATGGCATGGATTGTGCTTCACTTATAAGCCTTTACTCAAGGAGCACTAATGATCAGTTCAGATTGATCACTTTAACTGGCTGATCAACTTGATATTTCCGCATTAAATCATCCGTATCTTTTGATTTAGAGTTCAGAATGACATGACTCCAACGCCCACGTTACGCTAGCTCTATTTTCTTTATTGTGACTAATTTATGACCGAAATAGCTACAACAAAGCCTCCAAGTAGTCGAATCTATCCCAAACTGCGTGATGCCATTTATTATGCTTCAATTATAAACCTTTGCTCAATGAGCACCAATGATCATCTTAGAACGATCAATTTATTTGGCCGATGAACTTGACATGTATGCACTACACCGTCCATAACTTTTGATTTAGAGTTAAAAATGACATGAATCCACCGCCCATGTTAAGCTAGCTCAATTTTCTATATTATGACAACAATTGAGACTGAAACAACTACAACAAAGCCTTCAAGTAATCCAATATATTCTAAACTGCATGATGCCATACATTATGCTTCAATTGTAAACCTTTGCTCAATGAGCACCAATGATCATCATAGAAAGATCAATTTAACTGGCCGATAAACTTGATATGTATGTACTAAATCGTACATAACTTTTTATTTAGAATTCAGAATGACATGAATCCAATGCCCACGTTAAGCTAGCTGAACTTTCTATACTGTGACAAAATTTAAGACCAAAAATAGCTACGACAAAGCATCCAAGTAATCCAATCTATCTAAAACTGTGTGATACCATGCATTACGTGATACCATGATTTAGAGTTCATAATTACATGAATCCAACGCCCACATTAAGCTAGCTCAACTTTCAATATTGTGACACCATTTGAGTATGAAAGAGCTACCACAAAGCCTTCAAGTAATCCAATGTATCTCAAACTAGGTGATGCCATGTATTATGCTTCATTTATAACCCTTTAATCAAGGAGCACCAATGATTAGTTAGAATAATCATTTTAACTTGCCAATCAACTTGACATGTCCGCACTAAATCGTCCGTAAATTTTGATTTAGATTTCAGAATGACACGAATCCAACGCTCATGTTAAACTAGCTCAACTTTCTATATTGTGACAACATTTGAGATTGAATAACTATAGCAAAGGCTTAAAGTAATCTAATGTATCCCAAACTTCGTGATGCCATGCATTACGCTTCATTTATAAGGCTTTACTCTAGGAGCACCAATGATCAGTTTAGAATGATCATTTTAACTGGCCGAGCAACTTGACATATCCGCAATAAATTGTTTGTAACTTTTGATTTTGAGTTCAGAATGACACGAGTCCAATGCGCACGTTACGTTAGCTCAATTTTCTAAATTGTAACAAAATTTATGACCAAATAGCTACAACAAAGCCTCCAAGTAATCCAATGTATCCCAAACTGTGTGATGCCTTGCATTATGCTTCATTTATTAGCCTTTACTACAGGAGCACCATTTATAAGTTTAGAATGATCAATTTAACTAGCCGATCAACTTGACATATCTGCACTAAATCGTCTGTAACTTTTTTATTTAGGGTTCAGAATGACATGATTCCAACGCCCACGTTAAGCTAACTCAATTTTGTATACCGTGAAAAAGTTTAAGACAAAAATAGTTACGACAAAGAGTCAAAGTAATCGAATCTTCCCCAAACTGTGTAATGTCATGCACTATGCTTCATTTTTAAACCTTTGTTCAATGAGCACCAATGATCATCTTAAAAAGATCAATTTAACTGGCTGATCAACTTGACATGTATTCACTAAATCGTCCATAACTTTTGATTTAGAGTCCAGAATGACACGAATCCCTTGCCCACGTTAAGCTAGCTCAATTTTCTATATTGTGACAACATCTCAGACAGAAAAAGCTACCATAAAGCCTTCAAGTAATTCAATCTATCCTAAATTGCATGATGTCATGCAGTATGCTTCATTTATAATCCTTTACTCAAGGAACACTAATAATTAGTTTAGAATGATCTGTTTAGAACGAATGGTCTAGAACGATAACTTTAACTAGCTGATCAGCTTGGCATGTCCGCACTAAATCGTCCATCACTTTTGATTTAGAGTTCAGAATGACACGAATCCAACGCCCACCTTAACTAGCTCAAGATTCTATCTTGTGACAAAATTGCGTGATGCCATGCATTATTCTATATTAAGACGTGAATTGCTATAACAAAGCCTCCAAGTAATCCTATATATCCCAAATTGCATGATGCCATGCATTATCCTTCATGCCTTTACTCAATGACACGAATCATCAGTTTAGAATGATCAGTTTGACTAGCTGATCAACTTGACATGTCTTCCCTAAATCGTCTTTAACTTTTGATTTGGAGCTCAAAATGACATCAATCCAACCTCCACGTTAAGCTAGCTCAATTTTCCATATTGTGACAACATTTGAGAGTGAAAGAGCTACGACAAAGCCTCCAATTAATCAAATTTATCCCAAATTGTGTGATGCCATGCATTACGCCTCATTTATAAATCTTTACTCAATGAGCACCAATGATCAGAATAGAATGTATGCACTAAATCATCTGTTACTTTTGATTTAGAGTTCAGAATACAACAAATCCAATGCTCACGTTAAATTAACTACATTTTCCGTATTGTGACAACATTTTAGACTGAAAGATCTACCACAAAGCCTTCAAATAATCCAATATATCCCAAAGTGTGTGATACAATGCAATATGCTTCATTTATAAGCATTTACGACAAGAGCACCAATGATCAGTTTAGAATGATCATTTTAACAGGCCAATCAACTTGACATTTCCGCACTAAATCGTATGTAATTTATCATTTATAGTTCAGACATGACACGAATCAAAAGCCTAGTTTAGCTTGCTCAATTTTCTATATTTTGACAAAATATAAGACAGAAATAGCTTCGACAAAGCCTCCATGTATTCGAATCTATATCAAACTGTGTTATGAGCATGCATTATGAGGACCAATGATCACCTTAGAAAGATCAATTTAACTTCCCGATCAACTTGACATGTATGCACTAAATCGTCCGAAAATTTTGATTTAGTGTTAAATTTGACACGAATCGAACGTCCACGTTAAGCTAGCTAAATTTTCTATGTCGTGACAACATTTGAGACTGCAACAGCTACCACAAAGCTTTCAAATAATCCAATCTATCCTAATCTGCGTGATGCCATGCATTTAGCTTCGTATATCCTAATCTATCCTAATCTGCACTCAAGGAGCACTAATAATCAGTTTGGAACGATCAGTTTAGAACGATCACTTTAACTAGCTGATCAACTTGACATATCTGCACTAATCCGTCTTTAACTTTGATAAAGAGCTTAAAATGACATGAGTCCAACGTTCACGTTAAGCTAGCTATATATTCCACATTGTGATAACATTTAAGACTGAAAGAGCTACGACAAAGGTCCAATGTATCCCAAACTGCGTGATGCCGTTCAATATGCTTCATTTATAAGCCTTTAATCAAGGAGCACTAATGATCAGTTTATAATGATCATTTTAACTGGCCGATCCACTTGACATGTCCGGACTATATCGTCCGAGACTTTTGATTTAGAGTTGAGAATTACATGAATCCAATGCCCACGTTAATCTAACTCAATTTTCTATATTGTGACAAAATGTAAGAATGATATAACTACAACAGAGCCTCCAAGTAATCCAATGTATCATAAACTCTGTGGTGTCATGCATTATGCTTCATTTATAAGCCTTAACTCAAGGAGCACCAATGATCAATTTAACTTGCTGCTCAACTTGACATGTCCGCACTAAATCGTCTCTAACTTTTGAGTTAGAGCTCAAAATGAGATGAATCCAACTCCCATGTTAAGCTAGCTCAATGTTCCATATTGTGACAACATTTAAGATTGAAAGAGCTACGACAAAGCTTCCAAGTACTCCAATGTATCACAAACTGTGTGATGCCATGAATTATGTTTCATTTATAAGCCTTTAATCAAGGAGCACCAATGATCAGTTTAAAATGATCATTTTAATTAGCCGATCAACTTGACATGTCCGCACTAAATCGTATGTAACTTTTGATTTAGAGTTCAAAATGACACGAATCCAACACCCACGTTAAGCTAGCTCAATTTTATATATTGTGAAAGACCAAAATAGCTACGACAGAGCCTCCAAGTAATCTAATCTATCCCAAATTGTGTGATGCCATGCATTATGCTTCATTTATACGCCTTTACTCAATGAGCACCAATGATTAGTTTAGAATGATCATTTAAATAGTTGATCACCTTGACATCTCCGCACTAAATTTTCTTTAACTTTTGATTCAGATTTCAAAATGACATTAATCCAACGCCCACGTTTAGCTGGCTCAATTTTCCATCTCTTGACAACATTTGAGATCAATAGAGCAACAACAGAGCCTACAAGTTGATTATGCTTCATTTATAAGTCTTTAATCAATGAGCACCAATGATCAATTTTATATGATCATTTTAGCTAGCCGAACAACTTTACATGTATGCACTAAATCGTCTGTAACTTTTGATTTAAATTTCAGAATGACATGACTCCAACGCCCACATGAAGCTAGCTCAATTTTCTATATTGTGACAAAATTTATGACCGATATGGCTACAACAAAGCCTCCAAGTAATCGAATCTATCCCAAAATGCGTGATGCCATTCAATATGCTTCATTTCTAAACCTTTGCTCAATGAGCACGAATGATCATCTTAGAAAGATCAATTTATTTGGTCATTGAACTTGACATGTATGCACTACATCGTCCGTAACTTTTGATTTAGAGTTCAGAATGACATGAATCCTACGTCCGTGTTAAGGTAGCTCAATTTTCTATATTGTGACAACAATTGAGACTGAAACAACTACAACAAAGCCTTCAAGTAATCCAATCTATCCTAAACTGTGTGATGTCATACATTATGCTTTATTTGTAAACCTTTGCTCAATGAGCCCCAATGATCATCTTAGAAAGATCAATTTAACTGGCCGATAAACTTGACATGTACGTACTAAATCGTCCATCACTTTTTATTTAGAATTCGGAATGACACGAATCCAACGCCCACGGTAAGCTAACTACACTTTCTGTATTGTTAAAAATTTGAGACCAAAATAGGTACGACAAAGCCTCGAAATAATCCAATCTATCCCAAACTGCGTGATACCATGCGTTACGCCTCATTTATAACTCCTTACTCAATGAGCACCAATGATTATCCTAGAAAGATTAATTTAATTTTCCGATAAACTTGACATTTATGCACTAAATCGTGTGTAACATTTGAGTTAGAGTTTAGAATTACATGAATCAACTTTCTATATTGTGACAACATTTGAGACTGAAAGAGCTACCACAAAGCCTTAAACTAATCCAATTGATCCCAAACTACGTGATGTCATGCATTACGCTTCATTTATAATCCTTTACTCAAGGAGCACCAATGATAAGTTTAGAATGATCATTTTAACTGGCCGAGCAACTTGACATGTCCGCCCTAAATCATCTGTAACTCTCGATTTATAGTTCGGAATGACATGAGTCCAATGCCCACGTTAACCTAGCTCTATTTTCTATATTGTGACAAAATATATGACCGAAATAGCTACAATAAAGCCTCCATGTAATCCAATGTATCCCAAACTGTGTGATGCCTTGCATTATGCTTCATTTATTAGCCATTACTACAGGAGCACCACTGATCAGTTTAGAATGATCAATTTAATGGGCCGATCAACTTGACATGTCCGCAATAAATTGTTTGTAACTTTTTCTTTAGAGTTCAGAATGACACGATTCCAATGCCCACGTTAAGCTAGCTCAGTTTTCTTATACTGTTAAAAATTTTAAAACTGAAATAGTTATGATAAAGAGTCAAAGTAATCGAATCTTACCCAAACTTTGTGATGCCATGCATTATACTTCATTTTTAAACCTTTGCTTAATGAGCACCAATTATCATCTTAAAAAGATCAATTTAACTGGCCGATCAACTTGACATGTATTCACTAAATTGTCCATAACTTTTGATTTAGAGTTCAGAATGATACGAATCCAATGTCCACGTTAAGCTAGCTCAATTTGCTATATTTTGACAAGATCTGAGACTGAAACAGCTACCACAAAGCCTTCAAGTGATCCAATATATCCTAAGTTGTGTGATGCCATTCGTGGGATGCCATGCACTACAACAAAGCCTCCAAGTAATCACATGTTAAGCTAGCTCAACTCTCTATATCATGATGACATCTGAGATTGAAACAGCTACCACAAAGCCTTACAGTAATCCAATCTATCCTAACCTGTGTGGTATCATGCATTATGCTTCATTTATAATCCTATACTCATAGAACACTAATAGTTAGTTTAGAACGATCAGTTTAGAACGATAACATTAACTGGCTGATCAGCTTGACATGTCCACACTAAATTGTCCATAACTTTTGAGTCAGAGTTCAAAATGACACGAATCCAACACCCACATTAAGCTAGCTCAAGCTTCTATATTGTGGCAAAATTTTAGGCCTAAATAGGTACAAAAAGCCTCCAAGTAATCCAATCTATCCCAAATTTTGTGATGCCATGCATTATGCTTCACACCTTTACTCAATGAGCACCAATGGTTAGTTTAGAATGACCAGTTTAACTAGCTGATCAACTTTAAATGTACATCCTAAATCGTCTTTAACTTTTGGTTTAGAGTTCAATCCAACCCCATGTTAAGCTAGCTCAATTTTCCATATTCTGACAACATTTAAGACTGACAGAGCTACGACAAGCCTCCAAGTAATCCAATGTATCCCAAATTGCGTGATGCCATACATTACGGTTCATTTATATGTCTTTACTCAATAAGCAACAATGATCAGTTTAGGATGATCATTTTAACTGGAAGACAACCTTGACATATATGCACTAAATCATCGGTAACTTTTGATTTCAAGTTTAGAATGACACGAATCCAACACCCACATTACACTAGCTCAATTTTCTGTATTGTGACAACATTTGAGACTGAAGGAGCTATCACAAAGCCTTCAAATAATCCAAAGAATCTCAAACTGTGTGGTGCCATGCAATATGATTCATTTACAAGCCTTTACTACATGAGCACCAATGGTCACTTTAGAATGATCATTTGAACTGGCCGATCAACTTGACATGTCTGCACTAAATCGTCTGTAACATATCGTTTATAGTTCAGAAATGACACGAATCGCAAGCCCATGTAAAGCTAGCTCAAGTTTCTAGATTGTGACAAAATTTACCGAAATAGCTACAACAAAGCATCTAAATAATAAAATCTATATCAAACTGCATGATGCCATGCATTATGAGCACTAATGATCATCTTAGAAAGATCAATTTAACTGGTTGATCAACTTGACAGGTATGCATTAAATCGTCCATAAATTTTGATTTAGAGTTCAAAATGACACGAATCGAACGCCCACGTTAAGCTAGCTCGATTTTCTGTATTGTGACAACATTTGAGACTGAAAGAGCTATCACAAAGCCTTCAAATAATCCAAAGAATCTCAAACTGTGTGGTCCCATGCAATATGATTCATTTACAAGCCTTTACTACATGAGCACCAATGATCACTTTAGAATGATCATTTGAACTGGCCGATCAACTTGACATGTCTGCACCAAATCGTCTGTAACATATCGTTTATAGTTCAGAAATGACACGAATCGCAAGCCCATGTAAAGCTAGCTCAAGTTTCTAGATTGTGACAAAATTTACCGAAATAGCTACAACAAAACATCCAAATAATAAAATCTATATCAAACTGTGTGATGCCATGCATTATGACCACCAATGATCATCTTAGGAAGATCAAT
Organism: Pugionium dolabratum; assembly: GCA_018901945.1. Taxonomy (NCBI): domain Eukaryota; kingdom Viridiplantae; phylum Streptophyta; class Magnoliopsida; order Brassicales; family Brassicaceae; genus Pugionium; species Pugionium dolabratum. Next base: position 490,007 of record JAEVFF010000280.1, read on the forward strand.
TTAACTGGTCGATCAACTTGACATGTATGCATTAAATCGTCTATAAAGTTTGATTTAGAGTTCAAAATGACACGAAACCAACGCCCACGTTAAGCTAGCTCAATTTTCTATGTTGTGACAACATTTGAGACTGAAAAAGCTACCAAAACGCCTTCAAGTAATCCAATCTACCCTGACCCGGGTGATGCGATGCATTTAGCTTCATTTATGAGCCTTTACTCAAGGAGCACTAATGATCAGTTTAGAATGATGAGTTTAGAACAATCACTTCAACTAGCTGATCAACTTGACATATCTGCAATAATACGTCTTTAACTTTTGATGTAGAGTTTAAAATGATATGAGTCCGATGTCCATGTTAAGCGAGCTATATATTCCACATTGTGATAACATTTGAGACTAAAGGAGCTAAGAAAAAGCCTCGAAGTAATCCCATGTATCTTAAGTTGTGTGATCCATGCATTGTGTTTCATTTATAAGAAATCTATCAAGGGGCACTAATGATCATTTTAAGAGGCCGATCCACTTGACATGTCCGCACTAAATCGTCTGTAACTTTTGATTTAGAGTTCAGGATGACATGAATCCAATCCCACCTTAAGCTAACTCAATTTTCTATATTGTGACAAATTTTAAGAACAATATAGCTATCGCAGAGCCTCCAAGTATTCCAAATTATCATAAACTGCGTGATGTCATGCATCGTGATTCATTTATAAGCATTTACTCAAGGGGCACCAATGATCAGTTTAGAATGATCCATTTAACTTGCTGCTCAACTTGAGATGTCCGCACTAAATCGTCTCTAACTTTAGATTAAGACCTCAAAATGACATGAATCCAACGCCCACGTTAAGGTACCTCAATGTTCAATATTGTGACAACATTTAAGGCTGAAAGAGCTATGACATAGCCTCCAAGTATTCCAATGTATCCCAAATTGTGTGATGCCATGCATTATGCTTCATTTATAAGCCTTTACTCAAGGAGCATAATTGATCAGTTTAAAATGATCATTTTAATTGGCCGATACTCTTGACATGTCCACACTAAATCATCTGCAACTTTTGATTTAGAGTTCAAAATGACACGAATCAACACCCACGTTAAGCTAGCTAAATTTTCTATATTGTGACAAAATTTAAGACCGAAATAGCAACAACATAGCCTCCAATAATCTAATGTCCGCACTAAATCGTCTCTAACTTTTGGTTAAGAGCTCAAAATGACATGAATCCAATGCCCACGTTAAGGTAGCTCAATGTTACATATTGTGACAACATTTAAGAGTGAAAGAGCTACGACAAAGCCTTCACGTATTCCAATGTATCCCAAACTGTGTGATGCCATGCATTATGCTTCATTTATAAGCCTTTACTCAAGGAGTATAATTGATCAGTTTAAAATGATCATTTTAATTGGCCGATACTCTTGACATGTCCACACTAAATCATCTGTAACTTTTGATTTAGAGTTCAAAATGACACGAATCCAACACCCACATTAAACTAGCTCAATTTTCTATATTGTGACATAATTTAAGACCAAAATAGCGACGACATAGCCTCCAATAATATATTTTCCGCACTAAATCGTCTCTAACTTTTGATTAAGAGCTCAAAATGACATGAATCCAACGTCCACGTTAATGTAGCTCAATGTTCCATATTGTGACAACATTTAAGACTGAAAGAGGTACGACAAAGCCTCCAAGTCTTCCAATGTATCGCAAACTGTGTGATGCCATGCATTATGCTTCATTTATAAGCCTTTACTCAAGGAGCATAATTGATCAGTTGAAAATGATCATTTTAATTGGCCGATACTCTTGACATGCCCACACTAAATCATCTGTAACTTTTGATTTAGAGTTCAAAATGACACGAATCCAACACCCACGTTAAACTAGCTTAATTTTCTATATGTTCATGCATTATGCTTCATTTATAAGCCGTTACTCAAGGAGCACCAATGATCAGTATAGTATGATAATTTTCACTAGTTGATCAACTTGTCATGACTGCACTAAATCGTCTTTAAGATTTTATTTAGAGCTGAGATGACATGAATCCAATGCCCGCGTTAAGCTAGCTTAATGTTCCATATTGTGACAACATTTAAGACTGAAAAGAGATATGACAAAGCCTGCACGTACTCCAATGTATCCCAAACTGCGTGATGCCATGCATTATGCTTCATTTATAAGCCTTTAATCAAATAGCACCAATGATCAGTTTAGAATGATCATTCTAACTAGCCAATCAACTTGACATGTCCACACTAAATCGTCTTTCACTTTTGATATAAAGCTCTAGATGACATCAATCGAATGCCCACGATAAGCTAGCTCAGTTTCCATATTGTGACAACATTTGAGACTGAAAGAGCTACCACAAAGCCTTCAAGTAATCCAATTTTTCATAAACTACGTGATGTCATGCATTATGCATCATCCACACTAAATTATCTGTAACTTTTGATTTAGATTGCCGACTGACATTAGTCCAACGCCCTTGTTAAGCTAGCTTAGTTTTCTATATTGTGACAAAATTTAAGATCAAAATAGCTATGAAAAAAGCTTTTAAGTATTCCAATATATCGCAAACTGCGTGATGCTATTCATTACGCTTCATTTATAGGCCTTTACTCACTGAGCACCAATGATTAGTTTAGAATTATCATTTTAACTAGCCGATGAACTTGACATATCCACACTAAATCGTCCGTAACTTTTGATATAGAGTTCAGAATGACTTGAATCCAATGTCTACGTTAAGCTAGCTCAATTTTCTATATTGTGACATAATTTAAGATTGAAATAGCTAAGCCAAATCCTCCAAGTAATCTAATCAATCCCAAATAGTGTGATGCCATGAATTATGCTTTATTTATAACCCTTCACTCACTGAGCACCAGTGATCAGTTAAGAATGATCATTTTAACTAGTTGATCAACTTGAAATTTCAGTCTCTGGTGTCCGAGTCAATTGGTCGCACTAAATCGTCTTTAGCTTTTGATTTAGAGCTCAAAATGACATGAGTCCAACGCCCACGTTGAGACTAAAAGAGGTACGACAAAGCTTCCAAATAATCGAATGTATCCCAAACTACATGATGCTATGCTTTATTCTTCACTTATAAGCCGTTAATATCACTACAAGAAAACATCAATTTCTCGACGACAAAATTCGTCGGCAATCCGTCGGAAAGCCTCAGAGTAATCCAAACTGGATGCGGCCATGTATTTTGCTTCATTTATAAACCTTTAATCATGAAGTATCAATGATCAGTTAAGCATGATCATTTTAATTGGCCGATCAGCTAGATGTGCACACTAAATCGTCCCTAACTTTTTCCGAATGACATGAATCCAATGCCCGCGTTAAGCTAGCTGAATTTTCTAGGTTGTTACAAAATTTGGCACTAAAAGAGCTACCATAAAGACTTAAAGTAATCCAATATATCCTAAATTGCGTGATGCTTTGCATTATGCTTCATTTATAAGCCTTTACTCAAGGAGAACTAATGATCAGGTTAGAATGATCACTATAATTGGCCAATGAACTTGACCTGTCCGCACAAAATCATCTGTAACTTTTGATTTAGAGCTCAAAATGACATGAATCCAATGCCCATGTTAAAGAAGCTCACTTTTCTATATTGTGACAAAATTTAAGAACGAAATAGATGAGACAAAGCCTTCAAGTAATCCAATGTATCCCAAACTGCATGATGTCATGCATTATACTTCATTTATAAGCCTTTACTCAAAGAGCACCAATGATCAGTATAGAATGATCATTTTAAGAATGACAAAAAACTAACACCCACGTTAAGCTAGCTCAATTTATATATTGTGATAAAATTTAAGACCGAAATAGCTATGAAAAATCCTCCAAATAATCCAATCTATCCCAAACTGCGTGATGCCTTGCATTATGCTTCATTTGTAAACTTATGCTCAATGAGGGCCAATGATCTGCTTAGAATGATCAATTTAACTAGCCGATAAACTCTAGATGTCCGCACTAAATCGTCTGTAACATTTAGTTTAGAGTTCATATTGACATTAATCCAACGTCCACGTTAAGCTAACTCAATTTTCTATATTGTGACAAAATTTAAAACACAAATAGCTATGACAAAGCCTCCAAGTAATCCAACGTATCCCAAACTACGTGCTGCCATGTATTATGCTTCATTTATAAGCTTTTACTCAAGGAGCACCAATGATCAGTTAAGAACGATTATTTAAATTGGTCGATCGACTTGACATGTACGCACTAAATTGTCTGTAACTTTTTATTTAGAGTTCAGAATGACGCGAATCCAACGCCCACATTAAGCTAGCTGAATTTTCTATATTGTTAAACATTTGAGAATGAAAGAGCTACCACAAAGCCTTCAAGTAATCCAGTATATCCTAACCTTTGGGATGCCATGCATTATGCTTCATTTATAAGCCTTTCCTCAAGGAGCACTAATGATCAGTTTAGAATGATAAGTTTAGAATGATAAGTTTAGAATGATCACTTTAAGTGGCCAATCAACGTAACATGTTCGCACAAAATCTTCTTTAACATTTGACATAGAGCCCTAAATGATATAAATCGAATGCCCATGTTAATGAAGCTCAATTTTCAATATTCTAACAACATTTGAGACTAAAAGAACTACGACAAAACCTCCAAGTAATCCAATGTATCTAAAACTGTGTGATGCCATGCACTATGCTTCATTTATAAGCCTTTACTCAAGGAGCACCAAAGATTAGTTTAGAATGATCATTTTAACTGGCCAATAAACTTGCCATGTCCACACTAAATCGTCCGTAATTTCTGATTTAGAGTTTGGAATGACACGAATCCAACGCCCAAGTTAAGCTAGCTCAATTTTCTGTAGTGTGAAAAAATATAAGACCGAAGTAGCTACGAAAAAGCCTCTACGTAATCCAATTAGGCTTCATTTGTAAACCTTTCTCAATGAGCACCAATGATGAGTTTAAAATGATTGATTTAACTACCCGATAAACATGACATGTCCGCACAAAATCGTTCAAAATTTTTGATTCAGAGTTCAGAATGACATAAATACAGTGCCCACGTTAAGCTAGCTCAAGTTTCTATATTGTAACAAAATTTAAGAAAGAACAAGTGAAGAAAAAGCCTCTGAGTAATCCAATGTATCACAAATTGCATGCTGCCATGTATTTTACTTCATTTATAAGCCCTTAATCAAGAAGCATCAATGATCAGTAAAGAATGATCATTTTAATTGGCCGATCAGCTTGACATGTACGCACTACATTGTCCAAAGTTTTATTTAGAGTTCATAATTATACGAATCCAACGCCCACGTTAAGCTAGCTTAAGTTTCTAGGTTGTTACAACATTTGAGACAGAAAGAGCTACCATAAAGCCATAAAGTAATCCAATATATCCTAAACTGTGTGATGCCATGCATTATGCTTCATTGATAAGTTTAGAATGATCACTTTAACTAGACAATAACCTTGACTTGTCCGCACTAAATCGTGTGTAATATTTGATTTAGAATTAAAAATGACATGAATTCCACGCCCATGTTTCTCAATTTTCTATATTATGACAAAATTTAAGAACAAAATATGTGAGACAAAGGCTCCAAGTTACCCAATGTATCCCAAGTTGTGTGATGCCATGCATTATGCTTCATTTATAAGCCTTTGGTCAAGGAGCACCAATGATCAGTTTAGAATGATCATTTTAACTAGCTGCTCAACTTGATATGTACGCACTAAATCGTCCGTAACTTTTAATTTAGAGTCACAATGACAGGAGTCCAACACCAAAGTAAAGCTAGCTCAATTTTCTATATTGAGATAAAATATAACACTGAAATAGCTAAGAAAAAGTCTCTAAGTAATCCAATCTATCTCAAACTGCATCATGCCATGCATTATGCTTCATTTTTAAGCCTTTATTTACTCAAGGAGCACCAATGATCAGTTTAGAATGAACATTTTAACTGGCCAATCAACTTTCCATGTCCACAATAAATCGTCCGTAACTTTTGATTTATAGAATGACACGAATCCAACGCACACGTTAAGCTAGCTCAATTTTCTATATTGTGAAAAATATATAAAACCAAATTAGCTATGGAAAAGCCTCCGAATAACCCAATATAAACCAAACTGCATGATCCAATGCATTATGCTTCATTTGTAAACCTTTTCTCAATGAGCACGAATGATCAGTTTAGGATGATAGATTTAACTAGCCGATAAAAATGACATGTCCGCACTAAATCATTCGTAACTTTTGATTTAGAGTTCAGAATGACATGAATCCTACACCCACGTTAAGCTAGCTCAAAATTTTATATTGTAACAAGCTACGACAAAGCCTCCAAGTAATCCAATGTATCTCAAACTGTGTGCTCCCATGTGTTATGCTTCCTTTATAAGCTTTTACTCAAAGAGCACCAGTGTTCACTTAAGAATGATCATTTTAATTGGTCGATCAACTTGACATGTACGCAATAAATAATCTGTATCTTTTTATTTAGAGTTCAGAATTACACGAAACGAACGCCCACATTTAGCTAGTGGAATTTTCTATATTGTTAAACATTTGAGACTAAAAGAGCTACCACAAAGCCTTCAAGTAATCCAATATATCCTAACATTTGGGATGCCATGCATTATGCTTCATTTATTAGCCTTTCCTCAAGGAGCACTAGTCATCAGTTTAGGATAACCAGTTTAGAATGATCACTTTAACTGGCCAATAAACTTGACATGTCCGCACTAAATTATCTTTAACATTTAATCTAGAGCCCTAAATGATATGAATCGAATGCCCCCATTAATCTAGCTCAATATTATACATTGTGACAAAATTTAAGATCAAAATAGCTACGACAAAGCCTCCAAGTAATCCAATCTATCCTAAACTGCATGATGCCATGTATTATGCTTCATTTGTAAACCTTTTCTCAATGAGCACCAATGATCAGTTTAGAATGATCAGTTTAGAATGATCATTTTAACTATCTGATCAAATTGACATGTCCTCACTAAATCGCCTTTAACATTTGATTTAGAGCTCAAACTGAAATGAATCCAATGGCCACGTTAATCTTAATCAATTTTTAATATTGTGACAACATTTGAGACTGAAAAAGCTATGACAAAGCGTCCAAGTAGTCCAATGTATCCCAAACTGCGTGATTCCATGCATTATGCTTCATTTATAAGCCTTTACTCAAGCAGCACCAATGATAAGTTTAAAATGATCACATTAATTTGCCGATCAACTTGACATGTCTGCACTAAATCGTCCGTAACTTTTGATTTCGAGTTCAAAGCAACACAAATCTAACGCATACGTTAATCTAGCTTAATTTTCTATACTGTGACAACATATAAGACTGAAAGAGTACTACAAAGCCTTGAAGTAATCCAATCTATCCCAAACTGTGTGATGTCATTCATTACGCTTCATTTGTAAACCTTTGCTCAATGAGCACCAATGATCAATTTAGAATGATCAATTTAACTAGCTCATCAACTTGACATGTCCGCACTAAATTGTCTTTAACATTTGATTTAGAACTAAAAATGACATGAATCTAATGCACACATTAATCTATGTCCATTTATATATTGTGACAAAATCTGAGATTAAAAGAGCTACTACAAAGCTTTCAAGTAATCCAATCTATACTAAACTATGTGATATCATGCATTATGCTTCATTTATAAGCCTTTACTCAAGGAGCACTAGTGATCAGTTTAGAATGATCACTTTAACTAGACAACAACCTTGACCTGTCCGCACTAAATCGTCTGTAATGATTTAGAATTAAAAATGACATGAATGCAACACCCATGTTTCTCAATTTTCTATATTATTACAAAATTTGAGAACAAAATAGCTGAGACAAAGGCTCCAAGTAACCCAATGTATCACAAACTGTGTGATGACATGCATTATGCTTCATTTATAAGCCCTTGGTCAAGGAGCACCAATGATCAGTTTAGAATGATCATTTTAACTAGCTGATCAACTTGGCATGTACGCACTAAATCGTCTGTAACTTTTAATTTAGAGTCACAATGACACGAGTCCAACACCCAAGTATAGGTAGCTCAATTTTCTATATTGCGATAAAATATAACACTGAAATAGCTACGAAAAAGCCTCTAAGTAATCCAATATATCCCAAACTGCATGATGCCATGCATTATGCTTCATTTTTAAGCCTTTATTTACTCAAGGAGCACCAATGATCAGTTAAGAATGATCATTTTGACTGGCCAATCAACTTTCCATGTCCACAATAAATCGTCCATAACTTTTGATTTAGAGAATGACACGATTCCAACGCCCACGTTAAGCTAGCTCAATTTTCTATATTGTGAAAAAATATATAAAACCGAAGTAGCTATGGAAAGGCCTCCGAGTAATCCAATATATCACAAACTACGTGATGCAATGCATTATGCTTCATTTGTAAACCTTTTCTCAATTAGCACCAATGATCAGTTTAGAATGATAGATTTATCTAGCCGATAAACATGACATGTCCGCACTAAATCATTCCTAAATTTTGATTTAGAGTTCAGAATGACATGAATCCAACGCCCACGTTAAGCTAGCTCTAAATTTTATATTGTAACAAAATTTAAGAAAGAACAAGCTACGACAAAGCCTCCAAGTAATCCAATGTATATCAAACTGTGTGCTCCCATGTGTTATGCTTTCTTTATAAGCTTTTACTCAAAGAGCACCAATGTTCACTTAAGAAAGACCATTTTAATTGGTGGATCAACTTGACATATACGCAATAAATAATCTGTATCTTTTTATTTAGAGTTCAGAATTACATGAATCCAACGCCCACATTAAGCTAGCTGAATTTTCTATATTGTTAAACATTTGAGACTAAAATAGCTACCACAAAGCCTTCAAGTAATCCAATATATCCTAACATTTGGGATGCCATGCATTATGCTTCATTTATAAGCCTTTCCTCATGGAGCACTAATCATCAATTTAGAATGATCAGTTTAGAATGAACACTTTAACTGGCCAATCAACTTGACATGTCCGCACTAAATCATCTTTAACATTTAATCTAGAGCCCTAAATGATATGAATCGAATGCCCCCGTTAATCTAGCTCAATATTATACATTGTGACAAAATTTAAGATCACAATAGCTACGACCAAGCCTCCAAGTAATCCAATCTATTCTAAACTGCATAATGCAATGCATTATGCTTCATTTGTAAACCTTTTCTCAATGAGCACCAATGATCAGTTTAGAATGATCATTTTAACTATCTGATCAAATTGGCATGTCCTTACAAAATCTGCTTTACAATTTGATTTAGAGCTCAAACTGACATGAATCCAACGGTCACGTTAATCTAGATCAATTTTTAATATTGTGACAACATTTGAGACTGAAAAAGCTATGACAAAGCGTCCAAGTAGTCCAATGTATCCCAAACTGCGTGATTCCATGCATTATGCTTCATTTATAAGAATTTACTCAAGCAGCACCAATGATAAGTTTAAAATGATCACATTAATTTGCCGATCAACTTGACATGTCCGCACTAAATCGTCCGTAACTTTTGATTTCGAGTTCAAAGCGACACAAATCCAACGCCCACGTTAAGCTAGCTCAATTTTCTATATTGTGACAACATATGAGACTGAAAGAGCTACCAAAAAGCCTTGAAATAATCCAATCTATCCCAAACTGCGTGATGTCATGCATTATGCTTCATTTGTAAACCTGTGCTCAATGAGCACCAATGATTAGTTTAGAATGATAAATTTAACTAGCTCATAACCTTGACATGTCCACACTAAATTGTCTTGAACATTTAATTTAGAACTAAATATGACATGAATCTAATGCGCACGTTAATCTATGTCCATTTTATATATTATGACAAAATTTGAGATTAAAAGAGCTACTACAAAGCTTTCAAGCAATCCAATGTATGCTAAACTATGTGATGTCATGCATTATGCTTCATTTATAAACCTTTACTCAAGGAGCATCAATGATCATTTTAAAATGATCACATTAACTTGCCGATCAACTTGACATGTCCGCACTAAATCTTCTGTAACTTCTGATTTATAGTTCAAAATAACACGAATCCAATGCTCACATTAAGCTAGCTCAATTTTGTATATTCTGAAAACATTTGAGACTAAAAGAGCTACCACAAAGCATTCAAGTAATCCAATCTATCCCAAACTGCGTGATGCCATGCATTATGCTTCATTTGTAAACACTACAAGAAAATTTTAACATTTCCGATGGCATTTCCAACGGAAATAAAAGAGACGGAATGTTCCAACGGTTAATCGATGGTTTGCCAATAGATTATGGACCAGAAATATATCGTTGGTATTCCGTCGGTAAATATCGACGTTTGCACCACCGTCGGGAAATCGATGGTAAAACCTGACGACCATCCATCCGGTTACCAACGACAACGTCGGCATCAGGATATTCTCTCGAAACCGTCGAAATTGCCGATGAAATCGAAGTCATTGGTTATCTACCAACTACTTCCCAACGGATTCTAGTTTTTACTACCGTCTGGAATCCGTCAGGAATATATCGGTTGACTGATTCCAGTTAATTACCTTTTTAGATAAATAAATCTAAAGGTTGTCAGAAATCCGTTGGTGATTCCGATGACATCCTATTTTTTTGGCAATTGTTAGTTTGGCCGATCTGTAAACGTAGAGGTTTGTCAGCTGGTCGTCGGAAATTTCCTGCAGTGGTCGGCAACCATTGGAAATCCATCGGAAACGGGAATATTCTTAAGAATAATATGTTAAAAATTTGTGATTATGTGTTAAAAATTAGTAATAATCTATTAAAAATTCGTAATAATCTGTTAAACATTCATGATAATCTTCTAATTTTTAATATAAATACGCTCTGGTTCTTCACAATTTCACATGAACAAAATGCCTTGTTCAGGTTCTTATGATTATTTTTGATCTTGGATGGATAAACCTCGGTATGATTCAACAACGGGGGAATTGATGGATAAACCTCGGTATGAATTTGCGCAAGGTGGTGAAGAGTTCATGACATTTGCATCAAACAATAGCATGACATCAGAATACGGTAAAATGTATTGTCCGTGTATTAAATGTCGAAATCATAGATTAATCTCTATTAGAGAAGTATGTAATCATTTGTATATGACTGGATTTAGGCAGGGTTACAAAATTTGGTATTCACATGGAGAAATTGATGCATTGATGCAATATTATGGTAGTACTTCAAAAAGGTTAGATAGTACTAATGTTAGGGTAGAGGATCCGGCATCAGAAGTTGATATAAACGGAGGTACTGTTCAGATGGTGAATGATGCATTTCGTGAACAAAGAGCATCGTACATTGAAGATAGGAGTAGAATAGAGAAACCTAATTTGGAAGCCCGGGAATTTTTTGATATGTTAGATGATCCAAGCAGCCTTTGTATAAATGATGTAGAGATGGATTATCGCCTTTATCTATTGCAAGCAGGTTGAAAACGATAAAGACGGATTTCAACTTGGCTGAAGATTGTGTGAATGCGATAGCTGATTTTGTTAGAGATATATTGCCTGAAGATAGTATTGCACCTACTTCATGTTACGAGGTTCAAAAAATTGTAGCTGGTCTTGGATTGTCATATCAGATGATCGATGTATGTATAAAAAACTGCATGATTTATTGGAGAAATGATGAAAACCGTGTGAAGTGCCGATTTTGTCACAAACCTTGATTTCAAGAGACAAGTAGCAGAGTAACTATTCCACATAAACGGATGTGGTATTTGCCATTAACAGAGATGTTAAAGAGGTTATATCAATCTGAACACATGGCAAATCCTATGAGATGGCATGCAGAACATAATTCGAATGGAGAAATTGTGCATCCCTCGGATGCAAAAGCATGAAAACATTTTAAAGAGGTTCACCCTAGTTTTCCATATAAGCCTAGGAACGAATACCTCGTGTTATCTACAGATGGATTCAACCCTTCTGGGAAGCATGGGAGGCAATACTTGTTGTGGCCAGTTATCGTGAAACCTTATAATATGCCTCCTTCATTGTGCATGAAACGAGAGTTTTTGTTTCTAACAATTCTCTTCCACGGTCCAGAGCATCCTAAGCGATCGCTTGATATTTTCTTGCAGCCACTAATTCATATGTTAAAAATGTTGTGGGAAAATGGTGTCGACGCATTTGATGTTTCCAACCAAAAAAACTTCTTGATGCGAGCAGTACTTATATGGACCATAAGTGATTTTTCAGCATATGGTATGTTATCAGGATGATCGACGCATGGAAAGTAAGCATGCCCATATTGTCAAGATAATACAGATGCGTTCCAACTCAAACACGGGAAAAAAGAGTAGTTTGTTCGATTGTCATCGACGCTTTCTACCACAAGATCATCCATATTGCTGGAGCATGATATTGTTTAGGAAAAACAAAAAAAAATTTGATCGTCCACCTGCTATGCTTGACGGGAATTATATGATGACTCAACTCAGAGATTTTGGTGCTGAGAGAACGGCTTCATGTGGAGGTAACGGACATTATCCTATTGATGGTTGTGGCGAATGCTATAATTGGCACAAGAATAGTATTTTTTGGGATTTACCATATTGGAATACCATATGTTGCGCCACAATCTAGATGTTATGCACAATGAAAATTTTTTTTTTTGACAACATAATGAATACCGTTCTAAATGTGCAAGGGAAAACGAAAGATAATTTGGAAGTTATATTGGATTTACCAGATATTTGTTCCCGGAAGGAACTACATGTAATGTCGAATGGAAAATCATTGTCTCCCGCATTCCGGTTGGATGCGCATGCAAAAGATGAGTTCTTTGACTCGATTAAACATAGTGTCAAATTTCCAGAGGGATACCCATCTCATCTTTGTAATTGTGTCGATACTATTGAAGGCAAATTTACAGAGATGAAAAGTCATGACTGTCATGTTGTCATGCAAAGACTATTTCTATTTTCCTTTAGCGATCTTCTGCCTAAAAACGTCCACAGAGCAATTGCAGGTACGTTTACATTATTTTATATATAATCATAATTTTCTGGCTGGATTAACTTTTTTATTATGCAAGGATTGGTGCTTTTCCGAGATTTATGTACAACATCACTTACTAGAGACGACATACGAAATTTGGAGGAAAAAAATACCGGTTCTCATTTGTAACCTCGAGAAAATATTTCCACCAGCATTTTTTGGTTTTATTGGAACATCTTCCTATTCACCAACCTAGAGAAACAGCGCTTGGAGCACATGTTCACTATCAATAAGTGTTTCCCTTTGAGAGATATAGGTTCCAGCTAAAGAAAAAAGTTAAAAATCTTTCCAGTGTTGAAGGTTCAATAGTCGCACAAAGTATTAATGAGGAAACATTTAACTTCGCCAACTACTATTTTCCATCGCAAGTCTAAACAAAAAATAGACGGCCTGCACGACATGATGATGGAGGAGAAAAACCAAACTATCCAGTGTATGTGCCAGAAGTATTTGCACAAATTGGACGTTTAACAGGAAAGGGGAAGACGCGATGCCTATCAGAGGAGAAACACAAACACTTGTATCTGTATATTTTGACTAATTGCGATGATGTTTTAGAATATGAATGGTACATTCATTTAAATTTTTTTGTAAATGTTATTATACTTTATTTTTTAATTATTTTGTTTATAATTAATAGGATATACATGGATCAAATATGTGTTCATTATTCAAATTATAGAGAGAATGAGTTGGTCGAATTCAAAAAGAGCAAATTTGCAAGTTGGTTGCACTTTAATGTCAATGTTAATTAATTATGTAATTTTCAATAATAATTTCCTATATATATAAATATATCGTTGAGTGCATTCAATTATTTTGCAGGTTACTACGGGTCCTTCTAGGGAGATAACGTTTCCCACGTGGTTAGTTGATTTGGTGAATGGTCCTACATTTACAGCAAAATCTTATCCAATGTATTGCAGTCATGGATATGCTTTTAATACTCATCGCGAAGGAAGCTCACAAACAACTTCTAATTATGGTATATCATATCAATCAGGTGAAATTGTATACAATGGTGTTATTTGTGAAATATTATAAGTTCACTATTCATGAATGATTGATTTGAAGTGTATTGTGTTCTACTGTGACTGGTATAACCCAGTCATTGGTCAACATAAAGACAAATTCGGTGTTACATCTGTATACTCTCGTAAGCGACATAAAAAATATGATTTTTTTATACTTGCATCACAAGCAGACCAGGTTTGTTACATCCGACATTCTCGTGTGAAGAACAAACAAGATCGTTGGATTACAGTGACATCAATACACCCTAGAGGAATGGTATGTAGTGTTTCTGAGCAAGACCCTATGCAGCAAAGCACAATTGGTAACTTAGATTCGATAGAGACTTCTCTTGAAGTTAACCTTGTTGTTTATGACACCACCAACAGAGATTACAACGTATTTAAAAATTCAGAAGAGGAGATTGGCGAGTTTGACGACAAAAATTCAGCTACTTCGGAATGTTCATCAAATTTAGATTAAATTTGTAATTGCAATGTTTTAGTTTTTATGATACTTTAATTTTCAGGGTCAAATTTTCTAAAAATAATTATATTCCTTGTAGTGACGGATTTCTGATGGAATTTGAAAACCCGTCCGGTACCCGTCCCAATGCTGTTAGAAACTACAGTCGGATTCCCGATGACATAGGGTATTGATACTTTACCCTATCCTGTCGGAGAAGATTATCCGATGGATTTCTGATGAAATTTGAATACCCGTCTGAATTCTGTCTACAATTTCCAACAGATATGCGACGAGCAGAAATTTCAAATGTATGGTTTAATAGATTTAAAAGTTTAAAAATATATGGGCTACGTCTAAATGGTACACATTCTTAATGTTATATACTAGATAGTTCTTTTTTCAAATTAAACAGTTCTATAAACATTTCTAACATAAACCGAAAACCAATTTAGGGGACTTGTAGTCATCTCTTTAGTTAAACGGCGAGCTCTCAAAGTTATAACTAAATTCACATAATATAGTAAAGTTTTAATTACTATCGCCAAAAAGGCAGCGACCTTTAACTAGATTCGCATACGGATCCAAGAAAACAATACTATGAACAATACTATGAACAATATTAGCTATAAACAAATTAACTTCAAAATCTGAATAAATAATAAACTATGAGAAAGGGCTTTTTCACATTATTTAGTATATTCTTAAGAAAAAAAATTTGCATTACCAATTAATCTGGATATTTTTTTAAATTTTTGGAAATTTATAAAATTCATTTTATAAATAAAAATATTCATTATTTTTGTTAACAAATAATAGGATCGTCAGAAATCAATCGGAATATTCCGACGGATTACCGATCACACGCACTAGATCGGATGGATATCCGTGGGAAATAATCTTTACCACGTGGGCTGACAATTTGGCGAGCATGCAGAACATTCAGTTTCCGTGGGAACTACGTCGGTAATTTCCGACAGAATACCAACAAATGTAAAATTATACGCAGGAAAGTTAATTTTAGCACGCGGGCTTTCGCGAAAATATTTATTATTTGGCCGATGGATTTTCGATGGATTTTGTCGTCAAAAATATCAAATATAACCTACGACCCCACGACTTCTCTTTCAGTCTTCTCTTCTAATCTAAAATCGACCTCTTCCTCTCCTGTTCTGAAATCAACGCTGCCAGAAGTCTGAAATCGACATCGCCGGAAGTCTGAAATCGGCGTCGCCAGAAGTTTTCTCTCGGTTTGTGTAAGTGTAATCGCCGAAAATGTAAGTTTTGCCCTCACAATTTCAGTTTTTCAAATTGGAGCATCTTCTTAAAACCTTGACAATGTTCTTTCTCAATCTCAAGATTTATTCTCTGAGATTTTGGCATTTTAAATTTTGGAGCCGTTCTTAATTTGGGTTAGAGAGAGAGGGAGTTGTGTAGATCTCTCTTTCTTCTTCTCCCCTCAAATTTTTGTAGAGGTCAAAAGAATATGCAGAAGAATTTCAATCAGGTTATTGACTCTCAGAAAAATATGGAGAATGTCACACAAGATGTGGGATTTATGGGTGTTTGTGATAGTTAATTCGTATAAGCTTAAGAACATTGTTTCTCCTAATGTTGGATGAAAGTAATATGTTCGATGAATTGTCTAAATGAACTTGCAATGCATGGAGACAAATGCAACCGAACCTTACTGGGTTACGTACAGTAGGTGTTGTGTTACCGATTCGAAATAAAGAAGCATTCACTAGTAGGTTGTGTTACCGGTTCGAAATAAAGAAGCATTCACTGGTAGGTGTGGTGGATCCAAAATTGTCAACTTTATATCATTACCCAAGTCGTATTTCATAATTAGTGTTATTATAAATTAAAAAATTAGTGGTAATATTTTGAAATAAAAAAATCAAAATGTTAATAGTGTAAAATATTTCTTTATAATAAAATTACAGTAAAATAAATTTAAAAATTTAAAAATTAATATAATAATAAAATTACAATAAAATAATGTTATTGGTGTAAAATATTTCTTTGCAATAAATTTAAATATGGCATATGTAAAATAAATCTAGTCTTATTGTAAAAATATTAAAAAAATTAAATTATTTATGTAACATATAAGTTATTTTATAATTAACTTATGAATGTTATTTTATGTGGATAGTCATGAAATATCCTTAACATTATGTTGGAGATCCTAGGCTAGTGTGAAAATATTTTCTTACAAAACAATACTTTTATTAACAAATTCTACATTTTTATTAATTATTTACATCAAGTGTAGTCGTCGTATTAATATAATAATAATATTTTTAAAGTCGTATCAAGAGTACCAACGTGGTGAGTCGTATACTCCGAGTTTTATACCAACTCAAGTTCTAGAATCTGGAAATTATTCTTTTCGACCAATGGCAATTGAAGAATTGGTTCAGCAACCTGGTCGTGAACTTCTTACTTTTCTTGATCCGAGGCATCAAGGAAATTTGACATGTTATATTAAATTTTCTATAATTATTTTTAAAGTAATTATTTTAATGTTATTCTAATAAAAATTCGTAGGTTTAGTATTTCAAACAACAGAATAAGAAAATCTATATTAAAGATGCTTCATTCTCCTTTGAAAAAACTGTATACAAAATTTAGAGATATCCCGTATAAAGAATGTCAGATTTGGTTCAGGACATTTGCGATACGTTAATTTATTTTTAGATATGTAATTGTTTAAAATATTTTTAGTAATATATATAAGTAAATTTCGTATCAAGAATTTACATGGGATCCCATGAACACAAAATTGGTGGAAGAATCTTTCAAAAAGAGGCTACCGTACAATTTTCCCGCCACATGAACGATTGTAAACAAAAGTTAAAAAAGGGAAAACACAAACCAACAGGGTTGAAAGAGTCGAATTGGACGACTTTATTCGTTATTAGGAATCTTCTAGCGTTGAGGCCATCTCGAGGACTAATTCAGGAAACCGAAAGAGGGACGGAGGAGGCAAAGGCATTTACTTTCACAATGTTGGATAGACTAGTTTCTGAGATGTGCCGATCAATTGGTAAATTTATTATTATATTAATTTTACAGAAATACCCTATATTAGCACTAAATTAGGTTTTAGTGACAAATATAGCACTCTATATCAAAATTCACTAATATAGCATTTTAACCAATTAGAAAAGACTTTACTATCCTCCAATTAAAACAAAGCTAAAAACCTAATTTAGCTAAAATAAAACGATTATATGTCGATTAGCTACCACATCATATAGGTAAGACACTCCTTGTTTTACACATATGTCCAAGGTTTGATCCCCTTAAGCTGATATAATTTTTTATATTTTAATTGAACAGCAACATATATATTAAACAAGGGAATTTATGCTGATTGACTACTGTAGCGTATTGGTTATACAACTTCTTATTAGAATTCATATTGCATGGTTCGATCCCCTTCATTACATTTTCCAATTTTTTTCTTTTAATTTAATTTTTTATTTAGATAAGATTTCCTTAATATTAAGAACTCCTTATTGAATTTAGGTTAGTATTCATATTTTATGCATAATTTAAGAATACCTTATGCAAATTTAGGAATTATCTCTTATGTTTTAGGAATGCCTTTCTAAAAAGTGAAATTGCATAGGATTAATTAACAATAGCAAGAAGTGTATCCAAAAAATCATCAAGAAGAGTGTTTATAAACATTCAACAATCACAGTTACAAATCATAAACGAAAACATGAAAATATCCAACAAAATTAGATATAAGATTGGAAAATGTAATGAAACTTGAATCCAACACAACTAGATATAAGATTGAGCTTTTAGGTTTTGTTATTTAAACTAAAAACACACATATATATAATAAACACAATGGTAGTGTATTGGTTACACTCTTGTTCTCTTATCAATTGATACAAGGTTCGACCCCCCTCCTCACCTGAGCTCCTATAAAATTTTTGCTATTTAAACGAAAGACAGATATATATACTAAACAAAATGGTTATATGACAATTACTTACTGTAGTGTATTGGTTACACACTCCTTTTATACAGTGGACAAAGGTTCGATCCCTCATTTTGCAAAAGATAAGGTTTAAAGATAAATATGGTTATTTTAGTCTTTTCATTTGAAAAAAAATGTTATTTGTGGAAGTTTAGATTTGGGATGCTAATTTAGTCATTAAAACATTATTTAGTGCTAAATTAGTCAATTACCCTTAATTTTATTTATTATTATTTGAAAATTTTAAAATATTAATTTAGTAGTTTTTTACTTTTAGGGACAATAATTTGGAGCGCCTCCAGATCACTTGCAAGTTCTCGAGACCGTTCACATGAACAAAAAGATTGGTCGCATCCAACATGGTCTCGTTAGTGAGATCATCGAAAAAATGAAAAAGAAAAAGAAGTGATATTTTGTCTCACCACTCTCAAGTTGGTTCTTCATCTTCTGTCGCCAAATTGACTCGTTCTGAGATTAACCGTCTTGTTCTGATGTAAGTTTGATTTCTCTTTTTATTTATTTTTATATTTAATATTATAATATTTATTTAATAATATTTTTTTTTTACAGGAAATACCATTTTCTAAGGGTCGTCATTTATTAACGGTGGTGCAACATCAACGGCTGGAAATGAGAAGAAAGCACAACTCAAAGAAAAAATGGTGGCTATGCAGATAGAGATGACCAAGCTAAAATATTTTGTAGATTTTATGAAAACCAAATTTCCGGATTATCCGAATGAATTTTTTCCTCTTTCTTCTCCTCTTCCGATGTAATTTGTAGATTTTAAAACAATTAAACTTTAATTATTATTATATTTATAATTTGAAATATTATTTTTATTTAATTTTTTTAATATTTATATTAAATATTTAAAAATATTTATTAAATTTAATAATTAATAAATTTATTTTAAAAATAAATTTATATTTTTTAAAATATTTAAATGTTTTTTAAATAATTATTAAAAAATTTTAAATTTTTTGGTTATTTCCGATAGAGGGAGTCGTCGGAAAACGATAGAGGTCCGATGGGTAGAGTTATCTGTTTTCTGTCGAGAATTATTGACGAACAGGATTCCGTCGGGAAGCTGATTTCATCGCGATGTCGTCGATTCAATCCCAACCGCTAAAAACCATGGGATATACCATAGGTCCGACAGATAGCGTTATCGCAAATCCGTTGGTAATTACCGAGGGACACGATTCCGTTGGGAAGCTTATTTTATCGTGATATCGTCGGTTACATCCCGACTGCTAAAAACCGTCAGGATATACCATCGGTTTTCATTCCCGATGGCAACTGTCATCGGAAGTCATCTGCAGCCCGACTGACTAAATCCATCGCAAATACGTTGGTAATTGCCGATGGCTACATTTATTGCAAACCCATCGGTAATTCCCGACAAGTTCCCGACGGAAGTTGGTTTCCAACAAAATAGTCCCGACAGACATCTTTTGTCAGAAAGTGGATCGGAAATGGGTCTTTCCGACAGACTGCCAACAAAATTCATCCGGAAATTTGATGTTTTATTGTAGTGAAATCTTTGATCAATCAGCACCAATTATCAGTTTAGAATGATTAATTTAACTAGTAGATAAACTTGACATGTCCGTACTAATTCGTTCGTAACTTTTGATTTAGAGTTCAGAATGACATGAATCCAACCCGATGTTAAGCTAGCTCAATTTTCTATATTGAAAAATTTAAGACCGAAATAGCTACGACAAAGCCTCCAAAGTAATCCAATCTATCTCAAACTGTGCGATGCCATGCATTTTGCTTCATTTGTAAACATTTTCTTAATGAACACCAATGATCAGTTTAGAATGATCAATTTAACTAGCCGAGAAAATTGACATGTCCACATTAAATCGTCCGTAACTTTTGATTTAGATTTCAGAATGACATGAATCCAACGCCCACGTTAATCTATCTGAATTTTCTATATTGTAACAACATTTGAGAGTGAAAGAGCTACGACAAAGCCTTCAAGTAATCCAATCTATCCCAAACTGCGTGATGCCATGCATTATTCTTTATTTGTAAACTTTTACTAAAGGAGCACCAAAGATCAGCTTAGAATGATCAAATCAACTAGCCGGTAAACCTAACATGTCCACACTAATCGTCTGTAACTTTTGATTTAGAGTTCAATATGACACAAATCCAACATCCATGTTAAGCTAGTTCTATTTTTATATTGCGACAACATTTGTGATTGAAAGAGCTACGGCAAAGCCTTCAAGTAGTCTAATCTATCCCAAACTGCATGATGACACACATTATGATTCATTTATAAGTCTTTACGCAAGGAGCACCAACGATCAATTTAGAATGATTGTTTTAACTAGCCAATCAACTTGATATTTACGCACTAAATTGTCCGTAACTTTTGATTTAGAGTTCAGAATAACACGAATCCAATACCCACGTTAAGCTAGTACAATTTTCTATATTGTGACAATAACTTAGACTAAAAGATATACCACAAATCCTTCAAGTAATCCAATCTATCCTAAACAGCGTGATGCCATGCATTATGCCTCATCTGTAAACTTTTCTCAATGAGCACCAATGATCAGTTAAGAATGGTTAAGTTAACTAGCCGATAAACTTGCCATGTCCATACTAAATCGTCCGTAAATTTTTATTTAGAGTTCCAAATGACATGAATCCAATGCTCACGTTAAGCTACCTCAATTTTCTATATTGTGACAAAACTTAAGATAGAAATAGCTACAACAAAGCCTTCAAGTAATCCAATGTAACCCAAGCTGCGTGGTACCTTGCATTATTCTTCATTTATTAGTCTATTACTCAAGTAGCACCAATGATAAGTTTAGAATGATAATTTTAACTACCCGGTAATCTTGACATGTACATACTAAATCATACATAACTTTTGATTTGGAGTTCAAAATGAAACAAATCCAACGTCCACATTAAACTAGCTCAATTTTCTATATTGTGATAAAATTTAAGACTGAAATAGCTATGGCAAAAACTCGAAATAATCCAATCTACCCCATACTGCGTGATACCATGCATTATGTTTCATTTGTAAACCCTTACTGAATGAGCATCAATAATCATTTTAGAATGATCAATTTAACTAGACGATAAACTTGACATTTCTGCACTAAATCGTCCGTAACTTTTGATTTAGAGATCAAAATGACTTGAATCCAGTGCCCTCGTTGAGCTAGCTAAATTTTCTATATTTTGGCAGAATTTAAGTCTAAAATAGCTAAGACAAAAGCCTCCAAGTAATCCAATGTATCCCAAACTGCATTATGCCATGGATTATGCTCTATATATAATTGTTTACTCAAGGAGCACCAATGATCAAATTTAGAATGATAATTTTTTTACTGGTCGATCAACTTGATGTGTACGCACTAAATCATCCATAGCTTTTGATTTAGAGTTCAGGATGAAACGAATCCAATGCCAACATTAAGCTAGCTCAAGTTTCTATATTGTGAAAATATTTAAGACTGAAAGAGCTAGCACAAATCCTTCAAGTAGTGAAATCTATTCTAAATTGTGTGATGCCAAGAGTTATGATTTATTTATAAGACTTTACTCAAGGAGTAGTAATGATCAGTTTAGAGTTGACATGAACTCTATATCACTTTAACTAGGCGATAAACTTGACATGTCCACACTAAATGGTCTGTAACTTTTGATTTAGAGTTTAGAAGGACACGAATCCAACATCCACGTTAAGCAAGATAAATATTATATATTGTGACAAAATTTAAGACCAAAATAGTTACGACAAGGCCTCNTAATAAAATTTCAGACAGAAATAGATACGAAAATGTGTACAAGTAATCCAATCTATCCAAAACTGTGTGATGCCATACATTATGATTCATTTATAAACTTTTACTCAATGAGCACCAAAGATTAGTTTAGAATGATTACTTTAACTGGCCGATCAGCTTGACATGTCAACACTAAATCAGCGGTAACTTTCGATTTAGAGCTCAGAATTGAACGAATCCAATGTCCATGATAACCTAGCTCAATTTTCTATATTATGACGAAATTTGAGACAGAATAGATACGACAAAGCGTTCAAGTATTCCAATCCGTCACAAACAGCGTGATGCCATGCAATATTCTTTATTTATAAGCTTTTACTCAATGAGCACCAATGATCAATTTAGAATGATCATTTAATTGGCCGATCAACTTGACATGTCCGCACTAATTCATCCATAACTTTTGATTTAGAGCTTAAAATGACACGAATCTAATGCCCATGTTAAACTAGCTCAATTTTCTATAATACGAAAAAAATTTGAGACTATAATAGATACGACAAAGAGTCCAAGTAATCTAATCCATTCCAAACTGGATGATTCCATGCATTATTTTTCATTTTTAAGGTTTTACTCAATGAGCATAAATGATAAGTTTAGAATGATCATTTTAACTAGCCGATTATCTTGTCATGTATGCAGTAAATCGTCCATAACTTTTGATTTATAGCTCATAATGACAAGAATCCAATGCACACGTTAAGCTAGCTAAATTGTCTATTTGGTAACAAAATTTGAGACAGAAATAGATATGAAAATGCGTACAAGAAATCCAATCTATCCAAAACTGTGTGATGCCATGCATTATGATTCATTTATAGGGTTTTACTCAATAAACATAAATGATCAGCTTAGAATGATCACATTAACTGGCAGATCAACATGAAATGTACACACTAAATCGTCCGTAAGTTTTGATTAGAGCTCCGAATGGCACAAATCGAATGTCCACGATAAGCTATCTCAATTTTTTATATTGTGACAAAATTTGAGGCAGAAATAAATACGACAAAGCGTACAAGTAATCCAATCCGTCCCAAACAGCGGGATGGCATGCAATATTGTTCTTTTATAAGCTTTCACTCAATGAGCACCAATGATCAGTTTAGAATGATCATTTTAATTGGCCGATCAACTTGACATGTCCGCACTAAATCGTCCGTAACTTTTGAATTGTAGGTTAAATTGACACGAATCCAATGCCCACGTTAAGTTAGCTCAATTTTCAATAATATGACAAAATTTAAGACAGAAATAAATACGACAAAGAGTCCATATAATCCAATCCATCCCAAACTGCGTGATGCCATGCATTATTTTTCATTTATAAGGTTTTATTGAATGAGCATTGATGATCAGTCTAGAATTATCATTTTAAGTGGTCGATCAACTTTTCATGTCTGCACTAAACCATCCATAACTTTTGATTTATAGCTCAGAATGCCACGAATCCAATCCCAACGTTAAGCTCGCTCAATTTACTATATGAAATTTGAGACAGAAATTGATACAAAAATGAGTCCAAGTAATCCAATCTATCCAAAATTGTGTGATTCTTTGCATTAGGATTCATTTATAAGATTTTACTCAATTAGCACCAATGATCAGTTTAAAATGATCACTTTAACTGGACGATCAACTTGACATATCCACACTAAATCGTCGGTAACTTTAAATTTAGAGCTCCGAATGACTCGAATCCAATGCCCTTGTTAAGTTAGCTCAATTTTCAATATTTTGACAAAATTTGAGATAGAAATAGAGATGACAAAGCGTCCAAGTAATCCAATCTATCGAAAAATGTGTGATGCCATGCTATATGCTTCATTTATAAGCCTTTACTTAATGAGCACCAACGATCAGTTTAGAATGATCATTTTAACTGGCCAATCAACTTGACATGTCCGCACTAAATCGTACATAACTTTTGAGTTATAACTCAGAATGACACGAATCCAATACTCACATTAAATTAGTTTATTTTTCTATATTGTGACAAAATTTGAGACAAAACTAGATACAACAAAGCATCCAAGTAATCCAATCTATCCCAAATTGTGTGATACCATGCCTTATGTTTCATTTATAAGCCTTTACTTAGTGAGCACCAATGATCAGTTTAGAATGATCACTTTAACGGGCCGAACAACTTGACAAGTCCACCCTATCTCGTCCGTAACTTTTGATTTAGAGCTCAGAATGACACGAAACCAATGTCCACGTTAAGCTAGTTCAATTTTCTATATTGGGACAAAATTTGAGACAGAAATAGATACAACAAAGCATACAAGTAATCCAATCCATCCCAAACTGCGTGATACCATGCATTATTCTTCATTCATAAGCTTTTACTCCATGAGCACCAATGATCAGTTTAGAATGATCATTTTAATTGGCCGATCAACTTGACATATCCGCACAAAATCGTACGTAACTTTTGATTTAGAGCTTAAAATGACACGAATCCTATGGCCATGTTAAGCTAGCTCAATTTTCTATAATATGAAAAAATTTGAGACAAAAATAGATACAACAAAGCGTCCAAGTAATCCAATCCATCCCAAAATGCATGATGCCATGCATTTTTTTCATTTATAAGGTTTTACTCAATGAGCACCAATGATCACTTTAGAATTATCATTTTAAGTGGCCGATCAACATGTTATGTTTGTACTAAATTGTCTATTACTTTTGATTGAGAGCTCAGAATGACACGAGTCCAATGCCCTTGTTAAGCTAGCTCAATTTTCTATATTTTGACAAAATTTGAGACAGAAATAGAGCAGACAAAACGTTTATGTAATCCAATCTATCCTAAACTATGTGATGCCATGATGTATTCTTCATTTATATGCGTTTACTTAATGAGCACCAATGACCTGTTTAGAATAATCATATTAACTGGCCGACCAACTAGACATGTCCGCACTAAATCGTCCATAACTTTTTAATTTAAAGATCAGATTACACGAATCCAGTGCCCACCTTAACATAGCTGAATTTTCTATATCGTGACAAATTTCGAGACAGAAATAGATACGAAAAAGCGTCCAAGTAATCTAATCCAGCCCAAACTACGTGATGCGCATTATTCTTCATTTATAAGCTTTTACTCAATGAGCACCAAAGATCAGTTTAGATATTTTTAACTCGCCGATAAACTTGACATATCCGCTCTAAAACGTTTGCAACTTTTGATTTAGAGACCAGAAGATATGAATCCAGTGCCCACGTTTAGCTAGCGCAATTTTCTATGTTGTGAAAAACTTTGAGAAAGCAATAGATATGACAATGTATCCAAGTAATCCAATATATCCAAAACTGTGTGATGTCATATACTATGATTCATTTATATGCCTTTACTCAATGAGCACCAATGATCAGTTTAGAATGATCACTTTAACTGGCCGATCAACTTGACATATCCACATTACATCATCTGTAACTTTTGATTTAGAGCTCATAATGACACAAATCCAATGCCCACGTTAAGCTAGCTCAGTTTTGTATATTTTGACAAAATTTGAGAGAGAAATAGAGATGACAAAGTGTCAAACTAATCCAATCTATCCCAAAATGCGTGATGCCATGCTTTATGCTTCATTTATAAGCCTTTACTTAATGAGCACCAATGATCAATTTAGAATAATCATTTTAATTGGTCGATCAACTTGACATGTTTGCACTAAATCGTCCATAACTTTTGATTTATAGCCAAAATGACACGAATACAATACCCACATTAATCTAGTTCAATTTTCTATATAGTGACAAAATTTGAGACAAAACTAGATACAACAAAACGTCCAAGTAATCCAATCTATCCCAATCTGGGTGATGCCATGCCTTAAACTTCATTTATAATCCTTTACTGAATGAGCACCAATGATCATTTTAGAATGATCATTTTAACTGGCCAATCAACTGGACATGTCCGCACTAAATCGTCTATAACTATTGATTCAGAGTTCAGAAATACAACATTTCAATGCCCTTGTTAAGTTAGCTCAATTTTCTATATTTTCACAAAATTTGAGATAGACAAAGAGAAGACAAAGCGTTCAAGCAATCCAATCTATCACAAACTTTGTGATGCCATGCTTTATTCTTCATATATAAGCCTTTACTTAATGAGCACCAATGATCATTTTATAATGATCATTTTAACTGGCCGATCAACTTGACATATCCGCAATAAATCGTCCATAAGTTTTGATTTAGAGCTATGAAACACACGAAACTAATGCCCATGTAAAGCTAGCTAAATTTTCTGTAGTGTAACAAAATTTGAGACCGAAATAGATACCACAAGGCATCCAACTAATCCAATATATCCAAAGCTGTGTGATGCCATGCATTATGCTTAATTTATAAGCCTTTACTCAATGCGCACAAATGATCAGTTTAGAATGATCACTTTAACGGCTGATCAACTTGACATGTCCGCACTAAATTGTCCGTAACTTCTGAATTAGAGCTCAAAAACACACGAATCTAGTGCCCACGTTAAGCTATCTCATGTTTCTATATTGTGACAAAACTTTGATACTGAAATAGATACAACAAAGCATTCAAGTAATCCAATCGATCCCAAACTACGTGATGCCATGCATTATTCTTCATTTATGAGCTTTTACTCAATGAGCACCAGTGATCAGTTTAGAATGATCCTTTTAACTTGCCGATCAACTTGACATGTCTGCACTAAATCGTCTGTAATTTTTGATTTATAGCTCAGAATGACACGAATCCAATACCAACGTTAATCTAGTTCAATTTTCTATATTGTGACAAAATTTGAGACGGAACTAAATACGAAAAAGCGTCCAAGTAATCCAATATATCCCTCACTACGTGATGCCATGCATTATGCTTCATTTATTAGCATTTCTTCAATGAGCACCAATGATCAGTTTATAATGATCACTTTAACTGGTTGATCAACTTGACATCTCCACATTAAATCGTATTGACATAGGAAAATCAAATAAGACCTATCTTGACCTACAAGGCAAGTGTGAGCACGAAAATTCAGTTTGAATAACAAGGGAAATGAAAAAGGATGGGTTATTATTAACCACATGGTTTAAATGGTTAAATAGCTACCTTGGGAGAAGAATCAAGGTGAAAAAGTCATGCCCATGCTGCACACAGTCTTGGCAACCACACCAAACAGTCATGCCCATGTTGCACACAGTCTTGGCAACCACACCAAACAGTCATGCCCATGCTGCACACAGTCTTGGCAACCACACCAAACAGTCATGCCCATGCTGTCTCCTCTCTTCTCATTGGTTGTTGATAGGCTCCTCCTCTATTCAAACTCATCCACAAGTTTGAATTCGTTTTTTTTTGTGTTCACATTGTAAATCCTCTATAAAAGGGCTGTAAAGACTCAATGTATAATATACTCTTAGGAGATTTTTCTCCATAAGTCTAAGTCATTTCTCATTTTCTCATACTTCTCTTTGAGTTTTCAGATTCAATTCTTCACATTTCTCCTCTATAATCTCAATATTCTCACATGGTATCAGAGCATAAGATCATTCTCTTATCTTTTCTACTCAAATCTCTCAGTTTCTAATCTAAAATTCTGTCAAAAATCTCTCAGTCTTTAGACAAAAAACTCACGGTTTCATTCAACCATAAAAGCTGCTTCCTTTGAGCTCTTCAAAGCCTAACAATGGAGGATACAGTTCAAATTAGTTCCAGCCTGAAACCTACGGTGACAGCAGTAGTTCTCAAAGGCTTGAACTACACATTATGGTCAAGAACTATCAAGACAGCCATGTGTGGCAAAGGACTTTGGAATCACATCTTGGAGGATAATACTCCATCTATAGATGATCCAAAGGAGAAGAAGGATGAGGCAACAAGAAAAGAAGAAACTAGGTGGTTCCAAGAAGATCAATCAGTCCTTGGATTCCTCCAAAATTCATTGGACCCATCCATTCTTGAAGCTTATTCACATTGTGAAACTGTCAAGTCTCTTTGGGACACTCTCAAGAGGGTGTATGGGGATGTTTCAAACCTCAGCCGTGTGTATGAGGTTAAGAAAGCTCTCAATGATCTACACCAAGAGGATATGGAGTTCACAAAATTCCTGGGCAAGTTCCAGTCAACATGGTCCGAGCTTGACATGTTTAGACCAAGTTCTATGGATCCAAAGGTGCTTAATGAAAGGAAGGAACAAGACAAGATATTTGGGCTCCTTCTCACCCTAAATCCAGCCTTTAAGGATGTGATTAAGTCCATCCTGAGAGAGCCAAAACTCCCTGATTTCGAAGAGGTGTGCTCACGGATTCAAAGGGAGCAAGGCAACATTGGTTTGTTTGGTGGTAAAGGAGAACTAGTCATGGCCAACAAAAGCGTTTTTAAGCAAGAGGATAGGAAGAGTGTGATGTGTGAGCATTGTAAGAGGAATGGCCACATCAAGGACAAGTGCTGGATACTTCATCCTCATCTCAAGCCAAACGGTTCAAGGATTCAAAGGCTAACATCTCTCAAATGGTTGCGACTGAACCGGCAAGTTCATCCAACCAAGGAGGGGAGCTAGCTATGAATGTATCCATGGAGTATGTTAAGAAGAGTGGCTTGGAGGATCTCATCAAGGCCTATGCCTCAAAACTCTCCGGTATCACACTCTACTCCCATAAATCGCTTGATAAACCAGATCATAAGTTGGTAGTGGATTCAGGTGCTTCTCACCATATGATTAGCAATGCTAGGTTGTTAAAGAACAATGAACCATGTCTAGGACAAGTAACTATAGCTGATGGTAAGGGTATTCCAATTGAAGGAACCGGAAAATTAAGACTATTTGACAAAGAAACTAATGCATTCTGTGTACCTAAATTTAAGTCTAATCTAGTTTCTGTCAAAAAGGCTACTAAAGACCTCAATTGCAATGTTACATTTGGGCCTAACAATGTTTACTTTCAGGATATTAGGAGTGGTAAGATACTTGGAGGTGGTGTAACTCAAGATGAGCTCTATGTTCTTGAAGACCCTCCAAGCAATTTGGATTCCTTAGCTTTCAAATCTTGTGTTTTTGCTAATAAGGATGTCTTATGGCATGCTAGATTAGGACATCCTCATGCTCGTGCTTTAAGCTTAATAATTCCTAATGTCGCTTATGATCACTCAGTTTGCGAGGCTTGTATCCTTGGCAAACATTGTCGTGTTGTTTTCCCTAAATCGTCTACAATTTATGAGCATTGCTTTGATTTAGTACATTCCGATGTTTGGACCTCCCCTTACATGTCTAGAGATAGGAATAAATACTTTGTGACTTTTATAGATGAGAAATCGAAATATACATGGGTTACATTACTTCCATCTAAAGATAGGGTTTATGAGGCATTTATAAACTTTCATAATTATGTTAATAATCAATTCAATGCCAAGATCAAAGTGTTAAGATCAGATAATGGAGGGGAATACACAAGTCAAAGATTCAAAGCTCATCAAAACAAACATGGAATACTACATCAAACTAGCTGTCCACACACACCACAACAAAATGGAGTTGCTGAAAGGAAGAACCGACACTTAATGGAAGTAGCAAGATCCATGATGTTTCATACGAATGTTCCTAAAAGTTTTTGGGGAGATGCAGTCTTGGTTGCTTGCTACCTCATCAATCGGATTCCAACCAAAGTCTTGCAAGATATATCCCCATTTGAGGTACTCAATAAAACTAAACCTTCCATTGATCATTTACGTGTATTTGGGTGTGTGTGCTTTGTGTATGGTCCAGGTGATCTGAGAAACAAGTTGGAGGCAAAGAGCATCAAGTGTATGTTCCTTGGATATTCGACAACACAAAAGGGTTATAAGTGCTATGATCCGAGCAACAACAGGACATATGGGTCTAGAGATGTCAAGTTCATAGAAGAACAAAGCTATTATGATCAGAAAGATTGGGAAGGATTGAAGGATCTCTCAAAGTCACCTTCTGATTTGGCTACGATTTTGAGGTTTCTCTTGAATCATTTGGGAAATGATCTGCCAAAGGATTCAAGACACGAAGAAACAAGAACCTTAAGTAGTTCACAAGATACCCAAGAGAATGAACAAGGGGTGGAAACTCAAGAACCAACTCCAATCCAAGAAGAAGCTATGGCCCAAAATCAAGAACAAGACGACTTGGAAGTGGGTATAGAGGAACCTATTCACCAAATGGAAGAGGGAACGGTTGTAGAGGAGGCTGCACCACCTGTTCAGCATTTAAGGAGGAGTACTAGACTTAGGAACACTAGGGTATTCTACAACAACCAGGCCGTGGCTCATCCCATACAAGCTGTTTGTTCCCTTGACCTCTTGCCATCTAGTAATCAAGCATTCCTTGGAAAGATTGAACAAAGTCAGATTCCAAGGACTTATGAAGAAGCTAAGAGCAAGAAAGAATGGTTAGATGCAGTAAGAGATGAGAAGGGAGCTATGGAAAGGAATCATACATGGGATATACAAGACTTCCCAAAGGCAAGAAGGCTGTGAGTTCCAAGTGGGTGTTCACCATCAAGTATAAGAGCAATGGGGACATAGAAAGGTACAAGGCACGTCTAGTTGCAAGAGGTTTTACTCAGACATATGGAGAGGACTATACTGATACATTTGCACCGGTGGCTAAGCTACACACTGTAAGGGTTGTTCTTTCACTAGCTACGAATCTAACTTGGGACTTATGGCAAATGGATGTCAAGAACGCATTCCTACAAGGAGAACTTGAAGAGGAAGTGTATATGACTCCACCACCAGGCCTTGAAGATCTTTGCAAAGAGGGACAAGTTCTAAGACTTAGGAAGGTAATATATGGGTTGAAGCAGTCACCAAGGGCCTGGTATCACAAATTAAGCTCCACACTTACTGATAATGGGTTTAGGAAATCCCATTCAGATCATACTGTGTTCACTCGTCAAAACTCCAAAGGAATCGTGGCGGTCTTTGTTTATGTGGATGACCTTATCATCACAGGAGATGATAAGGAAGGAATTCAGTCCACAAAGGCCTTCTTAAACAGATCATTTGACATCAAGGATCTTGGAGATTTGAAGTACTTCTTGGGTATTGAAGTGTGTCGGTCTCAAGAAGGGCTCTTTCTATCCCAAAGAAAGTATGCTCTTGATCTGTTGACAGACACGGGAAAGCTTGGGGCTAAACCGGCCAAAACTCCTCTTGAAGATGGCTACAAGGTCAACGAAAGGGGGAGAAAGCTGATGAGTTATTTAAGGATGTTTCTCAGTATAGGAGACTAGTTGGGAAGCTGATCTACCTCACCCTCACACGACCAGACTTGTGTTTTGCTGTGAATCAAGTGAGTCAACATATTCAAAAGCCTACTGTATATCATTGGAGCATGGTAGAAAGGATCCTTAGATACATCAAAGGATCTCCTGGTCAAGGTATATGGATGGGCAAGAATGGGAACACTGAAATTGTCGGGTATTGTGATGCGGATTGGGCTGGTGATAGGGTGGATAGGAAATCAACCACTGGGTATTGCACCTTCGTTGGTGGGAACTTAGTCACTTGGAAGACTAAGAAGCAGAAGGTGTATCATGTTCTAGTGCTGAAGCAGAATATAGGGCTATGAGGAAGCTGACAAATGAAGTAACTTGGCTCAAAGCACTCTTGAAAGATTTCGGTATTGCACAACCAGGGCCAATTACTTTCCATTGTGATAATCAGGCAGCCATTC